>JBAJNP010008838.1:0-19376 GCA_036877545.1 Yasuhikotakia modesta
TAGTTTAAACATTTTTTTATTAACAAGGACATTTGTTTAATGTGACACTAGCATACTGTTACAAAACAAAACAGTTTGAACCATAACCCAAGCCAGAATTGTCATTTATTTCACACAACTATATGTGAGTCTATATGTGTATTATTACATTCCAGTGACAGAAGTAAATCCCATACACCACCAATGCTGTTTTATTTCCGTGCATCCATATATCAGGAGAACAGTATTGTCATAGACCAGTACTGTGTATTGAGAATTTTAAAAGGGCAATGGGCAGAGAAACATCTGTGGCCGGTTCAGTTTAATTCTCTATCTATTTGCCACTGTAGGAGCCTCCCTGGTTACCTCAGTGTCATTTGGCATTGCATCTCACAACTGATCTTCTCAGGCTTGAAAGGACAGGACAAATCCCAGAGATATCCATCCGTTCCAGACACACGGGCTCTGCATATCAGCCACGCACAGGAGGAGCAAACAGTCCCATTCCTGACACCCGCAAAGGCTTTCATTGTGAGACCTGCTGAATTATCTGTGCTCCACACACTAAGCTTTGATGCCAGTCAAATACTGAGCAACTCCCAGCCAACTTTAGTCCAGGTCTTTTTCCACAGCAAATACGGGGAAGTTACATTAATGCTAGTTGTGTTTTGTTTATGTGAAAAAAAGTTATGTTTTCTCTTCATGTGATGTATAGTTTATTTATTTATGGAAGGTTAAATTGAATTCTCTTTAACAAACTGTGTTGGCCAATAAATTTGACAAAATGGATTACTATTCTCACATGCCAGTAGTGTTACAGTATATAAGGACACTCCAGCTTTAGCAAATGAGCTTTAGCAATTCTATTTTTTTGAGAATTGTATTGAGAAAGGTTTTTTCATTCTGACCTTTAGATAAAATAAGCCAAATGTAATGTTTAGAGATGAACAAACGTTCACACAATTGTCAATTTCCTGTGATGTGTTTTTCACACGCTTGTGGTCATACTACCAAATCAGCAGCTCAGTGTGGGGTGGTGGGTGCCTGGGTGACCGCTAAATTAGCCATCTCAGCGCACTGCTGTGGATGAGCAAAGCAGGGTCATGCAGTGTGGCAGCGGCCGTGACTCCCACTGATCTCATTACAGCAGCAGGCCTGAGATCTCACTGGCCTGGCCTGGTAATGATCACACCCTGTCAGACCTGATCAACATCTCACCCTTATTCTCCCATCAGTGCGGTCACAAGCACACATCAATACACACGCTAACATGCTCACACATACTCCATTTTCACTCACTGCACACACAATTGTAACCATTTTGCATGTGAGAAACATTTGGCACACAGATGTCACAGTATACTGCAGAAATAATGTGGCCAAAGTAAACTTTATATCAAGAAAGTACTTTTTATTTTAAAAATATGGAAGGCGTAATTATATAACAATATGATCTGGAGTGGAAATACAAAATGATTTTGAAAAATAAATGTCATGAATCAATAAATGTATAATAAATTTTAAATCAATGACAGTTTTAATTCAGATGAACTATAGCCAGAGGCTGGATTGTATAGGAGTTAATCAGAGAACACAAAGACTAATCAGCCATGAAGAAGAAGATCATTCAACAGGACATGTATTTTTGCAGATGGACCTCCGCATATTGCTGGGTTACCACTGTATTCCTCCAGATGGACCCCAGATGGGTGATAGAATGGGGTGTGGCAGGCAGGAGAAACACAGTCTCTTACAGTCAGTTCTTGTAGGAATCATCACATGGGTACAAGGGTTGACACATGACCCTCATATAATCTGCTGCCCTTTTCTTCACAGACACAAAGAGTGTAAAGTGGAATCTGACCTAAACATGCTCTTACTTTGATGATTATGCTCTGACCTAAAGGTAGAAATGTTGTCTTATCTATAACACTGCCTACTGTTTACATTGATAAACCAGTTTATATAATTTAGCCTTTATGCAACATAGCATGTCAGTCCTGTTCTTTATTTAGCCTTAACTTACAATATCTTGTGGAAACCATGGTTATGTGCTTAAAATCATGTTGGAGGTTCTCATAATGATAAAGGGTAAATGAGATCTTAATCGTATTTAGACCTTCTGTGTTGACAGTTATATTAATTCATAATCTCATGAAGGACTGCAAGAACCTTCATCATTATGCTGCATCCATCCTGACAGATCTATAGCATTTCTCCAGTGATTTTCTTGGATGGAAATGTGTCTGTGAATGTGGTGGATGTTTTCTATGTAGGTCAGCATATCGTTGGCTGCGGTCATTGTTCTAAGATGCAACATCCATATGAGACAGGCAACCAAGTGGACAGGCCACATTGTTTTGAAGGCCCAATCCCCCCGCATGTGGATCCTGTTTCCTGCTGCTAATGACTTTGACATTATTGGGCCGGACAGTGGCGTGTCTGGCCACATTACTCTCAGCACTATTGCATATTCATAATCAACTAAATATAGGCAGCCAAAGCAAAGACTAGCGGGCGAAAAGGCTAGTGATGGTCACTGCAGTTGGCCGTTGAACAATGGTGAAATGGCACCGGACGGATGACTGGCCGAAGGCTGATGGGTAACGGCCATCTCTCAACTTACAGGAAATTAAATGAATTTAACTTGAGGAACTCTTTTCTTTGAGTCACGATCGAATGAAAAATGACCCCACAGATTTGATGTGCTTTAATTTATTTAAAAAATTAATAGCAAATTCAATTAATAATTCAATTAAATAAAATTAATAAATTCAAAACTTTTTTTAGTAGGCAAATAATGCTACATTATATAAATGTGTCAGCTGTAGGTAAAGAAAAATAAATACATACATTATTAAATCAGTAAATAAATAAATGTATATTTATTTACACATGATGGTTGAATTACCCAAAACTGTTTACTTTTTTGGTATAAGTTATGTTGCTTATTGCTAACAATACACAGCCTGATAGGTCATAAATCATTCAACACAAATATTTAAATAGATATAAACGTGGAAAAAACTTTACTTGTGACAGTTGCTGGCAGGAAGTTCAGGGTCAAGATCGTCTGGTAAGTTTTGGGTGTACAATTGTACTTGCTGCTATGGTTGTTATATAGCCACTAGTATTTTACCAACAATACAAAAGTTACTAAGGCTTGCCTTCATTTTCGGTATAGTTTCTATCGTGTTGCAAATGTTGCTGTATAATAGTTAAATAATAAACAGTATTGCTAACGTTAGCACGCCTGTTTGTTCGCACAAGACTTTAAACTATTTCTGTAAGGGGTTTTCAGAAACGTGGTCAGCGTCAATGCTTACATTTAAAACATCCGATGCTAAATCCTAAAGATTCAATAAACAAGTTGGTTTCTTTATCGTCACCTGCACGCATAATGGTTTCCGTTTCTCATGTCCTTATGACCATTTCTCGTTATGAATTGTAAAAGTTTGTAAATAAACAGTTTATACGGTATATGACCTTGCGTGTCGATATACGTATGATAATAACCTATGGCATCTTTGGGAACTGGTATAGGTGAGATTCTGGAAGACGGGGAAACCCGATTTTAAGTACTATGTTCTTTAGCCACAAGAGGGAGACATTGGACATGAATGATGATTTTTTAATTACTGCAGATATACTCACAAATATATTTTATTGTACCTGAGAGAAACAGCAAAGCATGACTCCTGCTAATTTTTGAATGTTTCGAGAAAGAGAGCCTTGTATTACTGTTGCAATGTTTTATGCCTTAAGGCAGAGTGACTTTGTAATGTTTGTGTGGTCTTGCAACCCTTAAATATTGAAAACTTAGTTTTATCACACTGAAATACCAGTATGGACTTATAGTCCAATCGTCATATAATGCTGTTGATATAATATTACATTAACAGAGGATGTGTGGGTTAAGATGTGATTTTGACCTTGTCTATAATGTGTCAATGGATTGTTAGTCACTTTTATTTAAATATGCTGTCACACACAAGATTGCAGCACTCATGTAGCACTGCTTGCCTTTCCTCTTTCACAAGCCATTTACTCTGAAGAGTCTGGGGTGATCCTAAATCAGTGTCTGCCATTTGGACTTTTTCTACTCCAGCTTTTAAGAGGATTTTAGTTCTCATGAAAGAGAAATGCTTTTGAACACAATAACACCAGTAATGGGGTTAACGGCCAAATGGTAGAATTTCGTCCTAGTTATTACAAAAATAGTCCTTTTCTGTATTTTTGTGAAGCCCTATGCTCATGCAATCTGTTCTAAATGTTTCTTTTTAATCAAGCCAGTGGACAAAAGGGGAAAAGTGACAAATATGAGAAAGTGGCTTATTATTAAATGCCTGATCTAACAGATGACAAGATCAGTCCCAGCAGTAGTGTCGGATTGGCTATATAATCTTCAAGGTATCTTGAGCCCTACCATTTTTTTAAGGCCTGCACAGTTCAAAAGAATGTGACATGAGAAAAGCTCACTGGTGCTCTCTCTTATCCTCGGCCAACACCTCTGTGGGGATAGCCATCAAAGATGATCTTTCAAGGACAAGACTTGTAAGATTTGCCATGTCCCTCTCTATCTATCTGTTTTCCCCCCTTTTCTGTGCCTCAGTGCCCCCAGTGTAGTTCTTTTAGCTGGCTTACTCTCTCTGTTCTATTTTCATTTGTTTTCTCAGTGTGGCAGGTTTCAGGTGAGGTGGTCATATGTGTTAAGATGAAAGGCTAGCGGGGGGCTGGTGTGCATAAGCAGGAAGAGGCTGCAGTGGAAGATCATGTGACATGATAAAAGGAGCCAGTGGTGCTTCAGCTTGAATTAGGATGTTTCTATTATATGCTTCCACCCAGGAGATACTTAATGAGCTACCCAGCAGGATTGTGGGGGGTGGCAGAAATAGGCCTGATTGATTTCCTTGCGTTGCATAATGCAGAGACGTTAAAGCACGGATGCTGCAGTATCATCCACAACCTACCAGGTGGCAGTATTGTACTTCAATACTTTATAGTATGCAGGCCCTTTTGAGATTGCAGCACCATATTAAATTTGCCCTGGACAAATTGTGAAAGATAAATAGAAAAATGAAAACAAATCTGCAGTTTTGTGATATAAAGGGTTTGAACTTTTATTTAAGAAATTAAGTTTTATGCAGTTGTGTTATGAATAGACAACAAATTAATGAAATCTATTATGACTTTTAGTCCATGTCTATTTGAAGCAACAAAGGCCTATGTGCTAGTTTACGCCGTTGACAAAAGTAACTTTACAGTTACTTTTAACTTACAGTCTTTTTCCTCTAGAAAAATATTGTTGACTCGTATTGTACTACACAGATTTATGTCCAATCATATGTCCTCTTTAATCAGAATGTCCCTCCTGCTGCAAGTAGCAAACTATGATTCATAGCTGTGACAAAACTAAAACCTTACAGAAAAATAAAGATGAGCCCTTGGATATGTCAAATCCAAACTTTTCTCAATGGGAAATGTATCAACACAAAACATGAAGTCTTTACACATCTAAAGGGTTTTCATCTTGTTTTTGTTAACTTGAGATGGATGGATATGTCAAGGGACTTTAAAACCAGATTATACTGTTTAGATTTTGGTGCTCTCAGATGCTGTTCTGCGTATGCAGTAGTTTGTCCTAAGTGATCTTTTGCTGCAGGAATGATTCCATTAAAAAGTGTGACATGACATCAGGTAACATTTTACTTGCCCTGAAGTGCACTTAAGTGCAATAGCCTTTGAAAAAAGCTGTTGGTAAGGCCTGTTTGAGATTCATCATAGATTATATCTTTTATAGAGAACAAAATGACACATACTTGTCTCAGAGACTAGCAACAGTTATTCTAGAGTTGCTCCCATACTTTAGAACAAAAGTCAAGAGTATTTGCGTAGAACAACATTTATGTGACCTTTAATTTTCCACACTTTTATTCTGGAACCTGTGTATCACAAAGATGATTAATCAAAGAGCTTAAATATAATGAGAACCAACTTCTTGATTATAAAGCAGCGTATGTACAATAATAAAATCACTAGACAAATAATGGCACAGTTAACAGAGTAAGTGATGAGCCAGAGAGGGTAAAGGTGAACTTAACATGTGGTCACAGAATGTGTCATACAGTCATCAGACGTCTTTAATTCTGGATTGGATGTTGCTCTGATTTCATCACATTGCCTTGTTCTTACAGTTTTATTTAAACCTGTGATTGTTTTATACCTCAGCAACAAATGAATGTAACACCTTGCAAAAGTTTGTTTTGTTGTGCTGTGTCAATATCAGCGTCTAAAAACCTTCATATTTTAAAGTACATCATATTTACCTTTAGAGCTTCTCTGCAATAAATGGGATTAAAATATAAAGTAAAGTTTAAACTTTATGGTCAATCCGATCTTAAGAAAACTTGTCAGGAGGGCCATCTGTGTTTTATATTTTCTGCGTGTTTTTCAAAGTGGGTGTTTTTTTTTCTCACTCCTGAAGATCACCTGACCACATCCATCAATCATCTTTCTCCCTACATCTGTCTGTTGCTTGTTTACTCTTAAGTGTATTTAAGTGCTCACTTTCCAGTTAGTCCTTTCAAGTCTGTCTTATGTTGTAAGTCAAGTTTATTGTTATGTGTCAACTTCCTGTCAGTAGTTTCCTAATCTATGATTTAATGCAACCGGGTGCTGGAGTGCCTGTGCAGAGTTCTGAATGGACTGATTTTTCATTTCACTACTGTGTGTTTTATTCAACACCCGCTCACTCCCACAAAGCATACACTGTCCCTGCTTACAATTCATTTGTTCCTGGTCCTGTTTAATTCAGGTCCCATTAGTGCAGCTCTTCCATTGGACAGAAACCAAATTAATTGTCAAGTTTACATAAAGCACTTTTTCATGTCAAGAAACACTAGCTGCATATAGTCAATTTAATAACTGCCACAGTGTTTTTTTTTTGTTGTATAAATGAATGACTTGACGATGGGTGAATATTGTTTTTAGTCAGAAGATTTGCGATCCACTTGTTCTGTGTCATCTTGGATGTTTTTTATGCGCTTGCTTGTGTTTACTTTTGGCTGCTTTTGGAATTCCCTGTTTTCTAGTCGCTGCCTGTTTTGGATTAGCGAGAGCCTGCTGTTTTTGTTCCTCAACTTCTGCTTTAATTATCCACTGAGCCGTGGTTCTCTTACCTCTGGTACTCCAGTAATCAAAGTCTTCTGGCTGTAATCCTACCTCCTGTCGTTCCATGCATCTGGATCCCAGCGACAAGCAGTCATGACAAAAAAGTTCTGATTACTGTGATGGGAAACGGCTCTCTGGGAATGAAAACGACAGCCCTCTTTCATGCAGAGGGGGTGATGCTGACACGGTGCCCCTTTTATTCCACCGTGCTTGCGATTTAGATGTCATCAGGCAAGATTGGCTTGCATTATACTTTGTAAAAAATGCTGGTGAGTTAATAAATGGAGTCAACAAAAGGACAGACCACATCCATCAATTTGCTATTTAAAGGGAGGGAGGACTTAGATTGCACTTTAACGCTGTGAAACTCTTCCCAATGTGACTTGTGTGGTGGAGCAGAGGCAGTGGTTAATTAATCAGCCTGTGAGCAGAGCGCCAGTGTAAACACTCCTGATAACAGAAGTGTGAGCGATGAGGTCGGAGAGAGATAAACAGAGTGCGAAGGGGCCCTTTGGCAAGAGCACTTCATTAAGCCGTTTTAGGCCACTCTTGCTCTGCCTGCTAATGCCTGAGTTATCAGTAAATTTGCCATGGCTATGATCTTATGCGGAATGAACGCAAGAAGTAATTAAGCAAAAGAGACCAAAATAAGCTGTGACATTTGCATATTCACCCAAAAGTTAATTTGGGGGAGGAGTCGGGGTCCCTTCTGATGGGTGGCCGATGTTGTTTGTAGAGGCAGCCATTACTGCTATTGAGAAGGCTGCTGGTTCAGTTATAAAACAAAATATGCAGTTTGAATAAAGAGCAGCTCATGGGGAAATAAAGCAACTGATTCTTTTCAGTTTGTTTAGATAGCCGCTCTGCAATAAAAGCAAAAGAAAACACCGTAATCGAAACATCCTTAAAATAAATTACATTTACTGTACCTCAGAAGCCAAATTATTTTTACAGAATGTTTCCTAAATTAAGTCAGCAATTCAGTTGGCTCTGTGGGTCTGTTCTGGGCAAACATCTCGCCCACCCATGCAGCTGTGCCAAGAGAGAGGGGCTGAGCAGCAATCAAACACTACAGATCCAGCGGAATAACAAAATTTCATTACAAAATTGTACAATTTAATTATTTTACATAATACATATCAGTGGACCCTTAAGTCAATTTTTTAAAAGTTAACTGTTTTACATTGAGAATGAAGTACAATAATGCTTAGAAAATAGACTAAGAATAGATTGCCAGTTTACAATCCCTAAAAGCATGTTAACATGTTAAGAAGACTAGAGGCTGAAGCTGTCAGACATAGAGCTGTTAAATCTGTTTGCACTCAGCAGTTAAGACTTCTTGTCATACACAATTTTGATTCTATGGTAAATGTATATTAAGAATGTTCAGATATTTTTATGGAAAAGCTCTGCAAGTACTTTAACACCTTGTTTTTCTGCTTAATATATGTTTTTTCTGCAATCTTGACATACATTAAGAGAAAACATGTATAAACATAATGTGGATGAGTTAGATAATATGGTCCTAAAGGAACCAGAAAAAATGTTTTCATTTCGTGATTTGTGAATATGATAGATGGAGACACACTTTAAACTACTACTTTCCCCAGAAGAAACATGAGTTGAACAAAAACAGGAAGTGCTCCATTTAATCTCACTGCCTACTAGAAGAAACAACTGTGTTCTCATTTTGTTTGTCTTACCTATGGATCCACTTATCGAAGTTTAAAAGAGAAGGAAATAAATTGTCCTACATTGTGATATAGTTTGTCTAGACAACGTCTCTGTTCTTATGCCTGGGAGCCTGAACAGTACAGCAGGGCTGAGGGACAAGACCAAGTAAAGCGAGTCTCTGGTGAGCTGGACCTTCTACAACTGGTGGTCAGCTTGGCCTTGCGCGGCCTGCTCTTTCCTGACAGATGGCAGAGCTAACGGAGTGTGATGCCCTGCTGCTTGTACACTGTGTATTTATAGAGTTAGACCAGGGGATGGGATTTTTTTTGAAGTGCTTATGGACGTTGATGATGGTGGGAACTACACAGAATGTGAAGGTCTGGGAATTAAATGAAGGACAGCAGGATTTGACCCACTTTGCATGCAGGTTGGAGCCAACTGACCTCATTATATTATCTGAATTGGTCAGTTTGTCTAAGAAGTTCACCAGCAGGCAGCAGAGGTCTAGTCAGTATTTCTCAGAGTGGTAATGAGAGATGGTCCTTGGAGATCAGTGTAATGCTATACATGATATGACAAATCTTTTAACTGCTGAGCACAAGCCTCCATGGGCATGAACCTCCTTGGACATTTACTGTACTTCCCACTGGCAGGCTAAATGGCTTTTGCTTTGTTTTATTGGAGGCATAAAGGTTATGATGCTTGAAGCTGTTTGTGTACAGTGGGTTGCCTGCTCACTGCGTGCCATGCTGATGTGCAAGGTGAAAAAATGTGTCAATTGCTTTTAATTTGTAATTTATTTATATGTGGCTGTTTATTTATATGTATATTATAAACACTCTGGGATCCGTAGTCAGAAGGTGAACATATGTAATGCCTGTAATATATTAATATATCTATAAAAGATTAACAGATCCCTCAGTATTCAGTAAAATACTGACAAATAATACTGATTCAGTAATCAGTGTTATTTATTATGATAAACATTTATGCCCATTATGACTCGTCATTATGAGATTTATAGAAATGATGTCAGAATGTTAAAGCAAATGTTAAATCACAGGTCTCTTCATTTTTAAAGGGGCTAGAGAATGTAGACTGCCTACATTCGGGTACATAGAACAGGTAAACAGAAAGAAGACTCCTACAGAAGTCCCAGGAGTGCAGGTGAAACAGAATCTATAATAATGTGTGAATAAACACTATAGAAAACTATGTGGAGGGAAAACAAAAAAACAGGCATTGAAGGTGTAAAAGGAAGACATGGAATTTTGCCCTGAATCAAAGAATAGTGGGTTTGTGATTATACAGACCAATATCAAGGTGTTTAGTGTTTAAATTGATCAACATCCCGTCATAAAGATACACTCAATTTAAGATGGAAATTTAATGCAATTGCACCCACTTTCAAACTAAACTAAAAGTATACCTGTCAACAAAAATATTCATCATTTATATACAACAAACTTCATTTGTCCTAGCAAATATGGAATAAACCAATTACCTGATGATAATATTTTCATGACAGTTCATTATTATGTGCATGTTAAGTGTTCAGAGTCTATAAGCACATTGCACCTGTCTAGTTAGTGTAAATCCCAGCTGCCTCTCTGTCAGATAAGCTGTGTTATTTTTGTGATGTAAAGACAGAGACTGCCCCCGCTGTCACATGTTGCTCCTCCATAATGCATCAGTTAATCTGTTCTTATCAGCAAAGAAAGCACCTGTTAAGCTTTTGCAGTAGTTGTAGCTTACTTGTATATTAAGCTTATATAATAATGTGTTTGTTTTCATCTCACTAAATTTTTACACAGATGGAACGATGTGTGATATATTTTTTACCCCTCATGAATTTTTCAGTTCTCTTCAGGGTAGCTGAAAATCCACAGGGAGCTGAAGTGTTGCCATTGTTTTCTTTCACCTCTCTCAGTGCTTTATCATCTATAGCTTTTAAATAGCTCTCAATCATTATTTGCATCAATTTCCCTTCAGAATACCCACAAAAATCATAAATCATGAGGAAAATATAAGGACTACTATTGTAAAGTTAGTATTCAGATTTTCAAATGTCCTGCTATTTTTTTTTGTCAAATTGTCAGGGAAAAACAGTAATTTGTAGAATGTATATTTATATCTGGATATAACTAAGTAATAATGACAAATTCATAAACACTTTCTGGACAGCAACGCTGATGGGTCACATGATCATTCCATCAGCTGTCCTCAGCATCTCT
Source organism: Yasuhikotakia modesta (assembly GCA_036877545.1). Taxonomy (NCBI): domain Eukaryota; kingdom Metazoa; phylum Chordata; class Actinopteri; order Cypriniformes; family Botiidae; genus Yasuhikotakia; species Yasuhikotakia modesta. The sequence continues at coordinate 11,058 of JBAJNP010008838.1, forward strand.
GACACTGGCTCCAGGGCATCTGGCCATCTTATTGTTAGACTCTGCAATATTCATTCCTCTTTGTGATTCTATATTATCAAAGAGTCACAGTGTGACACAAACTCTTTGAAGTGTGTCCTTTAACAAGTCTGGATGTTTGAGCAAGGTTGAGGGAGCATACGTGATGAGTAATGAAACCAGGGTCAGGGGTCATCTCCCTGCAGAGCAAATGCCAGCTGCACAACTGCTCCACTTTGAAGCAGCTTGGAACAATGTAGGGGAAGACGCATGGCTATGTCTTCATAGCAGCATCCGTGAAGGCTTTGTTTCCTTACTGTAGCTTCATCATCATTCTGATATGGAAAATCTGAATCCCATTATTATACCACATGCTTCTAAATAGACGGCATCAGGTATAGACACTTCAAAAACAATTGTATATGAATAACAGTGATTGCATGGCGCACTGTAAAATTAAATGTTTCATTTTATAGATTGAAACCAGTGAGCAATTATTCCAAAGTGCTCCATTGTCTTTCAGCACACCAGCTGAGATTTGTTCCTACTGTATGAGGTATTTTGGCTATTTTGGTCTAAGTTAGCCTTCACAAGCATATAACAAGGTGTTAAGGTGTTAATGAAAGCCAATAAGCTTTAACCATACTGTGTGACTGCCCTTTTCAGCATAGTAGGGAGTGATTCTAATGACTTCCATGTCATTTTGATTGACAGTGTCACAGGAGGTGTAAAAATGAAAGACCACTCTTCTAATATGACTTCCCCAAGTCTGTGAGGTACATGGTGTACCAGAGATGAAATTTCTCCCTTCTTTCAGGCTCATCATAAATGTGGCGTTGTGATGGATTTTCTATACCTTGTTTGAAAAAATGCAGACCCCGAATTGAAGACTGATTCATTGAAGAAAATGTAAATACATTGCCAGAGCAGAAAATATAGTCTTCAACAAGCAGTTCAGTCTTCTGCATCTCAAACCTCCTCTTCTATATTTCTTACAGAAGAGGCTATTGATGCCACTTTGTATACAGTATAGACATATTAGGTGGACGTTTCTGCTGTTGTGGGATGTGCAGCGAGGCAGGAAATTGAAAAGGGGAGTGACGGCAGATTTAGCGCGTCATCACTAATAAGCCTTGTTTGCGAAGACAAGAGATTGCACACATCAATTTCACGCCTAAGATTTAGAGTGCTACTGTTACCTGTGCCTGTTAGCACTTCTAATGCTTAAAGGATGTATGAAGCTCAAGGTGCTATAGAAAATTCCAAGAAAGGACACATCCTATGTGTTGTTCACTTTAGTCTGGAGATCACACATTGGTCTCTGAATGAACATGAATGATAAACTGTGTTTTGAGTGATTGTTTTCATAAACTGCAAATTTAGTATTGATTTAATGTAAAATGATTGTATATGAGACATCATAAACAAATACAATGGGAGAGACCAATGAATAGAGGGCTAATGATATAAAATGTCAATATTGGTTGAGATAATAATACTGGCGCAAATAAATGTTTTGGAATAAAATGTTGCACTGCTTTTAATTGCTGACAGGGTTGTGCAGCCTTTTGAAACATTTACTTTTAGAGGCTTTTTTTTAACCTTATCTTTTTAATTTTAATTTATGTTTTAATGTGTAAAGCTTTTTTAAGTCCCCATGAAATCAAAATCGAAGTTTTCTTGGCTTTTGCTTTTAGGCTTTTAGAATATGTTTGTTTTAGGATATCTGTAAACTAGTTTGTTCCAAAACATTGACTAAATTTGCATTTAAAAGATTCATTAGTAAGCATTCAAATCAGTGTCTCACTTCCGCCAATAAGAATCAGTGATTGTAATGACATCTTTCTGCACTTAGTTTCTCATAAAATTTTTCTAACTCTGCTATCTGAAGTGTCTTTCTTTGATATTTCTTTTCTGAATATATAATGGAAACATTCACAAGCTCAAAACTGTGACAGTGCTGACACTGTTCACCATTAAACTGTATGCCCCGCCACATGAGCGAGGGAAAACAGTAATTGTTTTTACAGTAAATAAAACCGTTGTGACCAATGCTCAAGGTCAGATATGAATCGGCACAACATTCAAAGCATGGCTAGCAGCACAAAATCCCTCACAGCAGAACAGCTAAGCGCCTCAGTGAAATTCCAAAGTCATTTGTACAGAATTGAATTGCTAATAACACCAAATGAAAACAGAACTCTGAATATGTTCCCTGCTCTTTTTATGCCATTATAGCAGGATGGGAAAGCGGAATCATGGTTTATGGAAATAAGCTCTGTATGGAAATCATTTCTTGTGGCTTTATGAAACTTTATGGCTAGGTGGAAGTCTCTCAGCCTTCTGAGATGATATCACCCAGAGCTGATGATTAAAGTAGAAAGATTGCCACCCTTTGTGTTGTGCTGCTTATTCTCCAACACAAAGCAGCAGAATAATGTGATGCCCTGTCTGAAATGCTTCAGACTGGCAGAGTTATACCACTCTTCCATTTGCACCATCTGCCATCGATTCAAGAGGCAAGAATCCTCATTAAGCTGCAAATCCACAGATTCTGATAAGGTTAAGTTCTTAATCTTGTATCAGCACTCTGAAAATAACTGTTATTAAAGTGCTTAGACAATAATTGCATTTGATATTTGCAGGGTGAAACTGGCAGAATCTCTTCGTGAGCAGTTTTAGTGTGATGGGGATCATATGATTCTATTTTTACACAGCAACTGTTTCTCATTAGGATGGTGGGATCTTAAAGGTGCAAGCGCATCTTTTAATGTTTCCTTCCAGATTTGAGTGGTTACAGTTTAAACACTTTATAATTTTTTTTTAGTTTGTGCTATTATTTATTAACCTTTAAAAAAAGCCAAATAATAAATAGTGAAACAATTGATTAAAATTACATTTTTAATGAGATATGATGCAAGTGTCTGAATTAAGGGAATCTGTTTTTCAACGACGACTTGCATAATCTAAGCTACCGTTTCATATGACCAATATGATTCCTTGTCCTAAATATGTACTACTTCTGCCCCGGGTGGGACTTATCCATATGACGCCAATTATCATTCATTTCTATATGTTCTGCAGCTGTACTTCTGTACAATCAACTCTACATTTACCTGCTTGTCCACATTTTATATGTTCCACTCCACATTTCTCCATCAATGGCCTTGTATCACATGCAGTCTTGGATATCCATGTAAGCCCTATACTGCATAGAATTAGCCTGGAGCAAAATGTATATATGTCAGTTTATAAGATTAATACTATTAATTTTGCTCAAAGCTAACTTTAAAACACCAGCAATTGTACAAAGATCTATTGTCTATGTAGACATTTCTGATTTATTGTCTACATAGAGGTTTTCTTGAAGAATATAGACCAGCCATATATTGTCTTAATCGAGTATTTATTGGATTCATGTTTCACCTGCCAAAACACTGCTAGCTTGTCTGCAGGGAAAGAATGCACACAGAATATTATTGGACTGTCACAGGATAAGGTGGCACATTTATGATTTATGATCAGTTGACAGTTCACTTCAGACCTGCCAGCTCGCTGTATGCCTGTAAACTATATGCTATTTATTGTTTACGTTCTTGTTGGCTCATACAATTATATTTTGAAGATGTAGCAATCTGTTTTATGATGTCAGTTTTCACCAAAAAGTGATCAAATGCTTATCCGCTAATGACTCCCTTTTCCTGGTGAAAGGCTGCTAGTCTTTCTGACAGCTGTATTGACATTGCATTCATTTTACTGTTTACACCCAGTATGTATTGACACCACACTCTGTTTGCTTCTTGTTTTTAAAAGAATGTATTGTTCTACAGAAGACCAATGAGCCTCCTGTCCTGTTACTAACCAAGCATATTAATAAAAAAAAGCAAATTCAATATGGCTGTAGCCTTCTAAACCCACACAAACATCTGTAGCTCAGTTGGTAGAGCATGGAGCTTGCAACATCAAGGCTGTTGGTTCAATCCCAGAAAACAAACACTCATAAAATGTATGTCATGAATGCACTGTAAGTCTGTGGATAATGCATCTGCCACATGGCACATGAATGAATATAAATGTAATTATGTTGAAGCTGTAATCATATTATCAGCATCATATAATTTAAGCATGTAGCTTTAGAACATTCTAGATAGATGAACATTCAATTGTTTTATGTACAGTAGTTATATATATTGTTCTCAGCTCTGTGCTAAATATAACATACGGAGGAAGTTTCTAGAAGTTGATAATATATGCACCATTATAGAACCGTAGGCAATTTTCTCAACGCAGATAATGCAACAGTTGTGTAGTGAACCCAATCTATTCGGTGTGTTATACATTTTTAGCAGGTGGCTTGAGTGATACGAATATTGGACAGATAAAACGTCTGCAAGTCAGCACGCTGGGTTATTAGCATTCTGGCTCGGCTAAAAGCAGAGTGCCTTGGCTACCCTGCAGTTTTTAGGTTTTAGGAGACAGGAGGTGGGAAGCATTTCTCATGAGATATTATGGCCACTGTGGCCCTGAAACTCAAAATAATTAATGTGTTTATGGTCTGCTGGGAAAAAATAGGCCATGAACCTTCCTCTTTTGAGCAAGTTTAAAAATGTCCCAAACATTTCTTACTTGTTTATATTTGTGCCGCCTCAGCACGGACCCTATGTTCCTTTTCCACCACAGTTGTCAGTTTTCACTAGACAGACCCTTGAAGGAATCATGGCTGCTGTTAAAGGGTAGCTTTTCCAGGAGGCAATTCAGCTTTTTTTTAGGGATACAGGTGATGGTAATGGAAGCAGAGTAGTGACCCGACTCGGCACTAAACAACCACCAGCTGCGCCATAAACACATTGTGACTGTGTGACCTGTTTCATGCCCCATTGCCCATGTTTCTGGCAGATAGAGCTTGATGGGACACATTAAAATCAAATTCATGACTTTGCTAGAGAGACATCTCATGTCACATCCACGTTCATTAAACACACAAAATCCACACAGAAATTAAGAGTTAGCTGAGAGAAGGCATACTTTTCTGATGTTTAGTTCTTCAGTAGATGATTTTCAACGCTGACAAAGCTGAAGAATAAAGTCAATTAGGAACAATTTAACTGTGAATTCATTTACACCTATTATCTGGTATCCAGGAAACAAACATCTTCCTTTTGAAGTCACAGGTACAAAAGTCTCCCAGGAGATGAATTCAGCTTTTAAAGGTTTGCCGATGTTAAAGATGTACTGATGACCTTAGTGAGACTGTGACAGTTCTCAACACCGTTTTAGACCACTATGGAGTCATCATGTGGCTGGTGCGTAACATCACAAGATAGTTGTCTCTAATCCAGATGGAAATGCGGTCGTAACATGCATGTGGGGAGGAGGAAGACGATGGCACCTGGAGATAAGGTCAGCTGTTAAATGTTATCCCGGTATAAATGTTAAGCCATGTGAGAAAGCACTGTGAAACCAGAAAAGACAGGTGAAGTTGTAAAATGGCTCTATAAATACCAGTCTTTGTGAATCAGACCACAACTCCAGGGGGAAAAGACTGGAATCCTATTGTGAGTGGGCAGCAAATACTGCCTTCACTGCAACAGTGCCATGCAGATACTCCGTGTTTTGTCTTTATGTACTTGATGCTATTCCTAAACCAAATTTGCCTGCAAATTACTTTGCCCTAAAAATTTCTAAGCATTTTATAACCATCTTGGTATGAGCATATTTAGCATCATAATTTTAGATACAAGTTTCTGCACTGTTGCATTAGTAGAAGAATCAAACATAGAAGTAGACAAACATAGTTCTGCCTCATTTTGACCCTGCACTCCTGAACAATGTTAAGATGCTGTGGAGGCATCCAGCACCAAGATCACCTTACTGGATCACTCCAATAAGCACCGGTCAAATTGCTCCTATAAATCAAAGGCTTGGCACCCCTGCCCTCCTTTCTGAAGAGCTGTACAGTAATGGTACAAGAAGCTAAGATAAATTGTTATTACAGCACTGCGGTGCAATAATAACTCGACGGAGCTGGTCTCCTCTACTGAAAAAAGGGGGAAAAAAATCAATTTTATAATCACAAGTGTAGTAGAGGTGGAAAGGGCAACATAAAAGGATTCTGTTCTTTTTGCTTATTTCCCCTCATGGGGGCCAAGCACTGCTCCATAGTCCAGGAAGGGCAAGGATGGAACATATGGAAAAACGTGTCATCCCATCGGTGCTAATTCTCAGCAAAACAAGTGAGCTGCTTTAATGTTTCCATTTAACGTGTGCTTACTCTCTCCGGGAGGAATTTCATTAGCAAACCCAATTTTCAGCTGACTCATTGACCTGAATGATAAAACAATGTTCACGGAGACAAATCCAAACAGGCTTGAATTCATTGCTGCAAATTAGTAATGCGCTCAGCTATTTTCTTTTTGTTTGGGCTCCTGGTAAAACGTCTACACAGGTGTCATACTTTGCAGAGGCAAAGTCCTAATCAGCAGCCCTGGGAGATGCCTGCCAGAGGAGTCAGGTAGACATTAATTACCGGCCTGTCAGCACATACAGTAGAATGGAAACAGTGAAGTTGGATGCAGTGTTATATGACTGTATCAGCCTATCAGTGCTGGGGAAAGAAAATCAACCTGTCTGCTGGGGGGAAAACATGAGTTTTATTTTGTGGCTGAGGATGAGGCAGGTATTTTTAAGGTTCCACCAATAGCACAAAATCAATTATTTAGATTTAATAACAATTTACTGTTGGCGGTGGATTTTCATTGTGCAACAGTGTTAGGATTGGCAAGGTTCATTATCTCGGAAAGATGTCTATTTTTTAAGCATGTTTGTGAATATGTATTACAGAATAATGTATGCTTTTAACTTGGTATACCAAACATTGTGCAAACTGCATCTATGTTTTTGTGATATGAAACGGAGGCAATGTGTAAAAACAGTATGATCAATAGAATAAATACTGTGTGTTAGCTTAAGTAAAACTGCAGTTTGCTTTCACTGCTAAAGTGTTTGACAGAAATGTCTTTAAAATGTAAAGTAACTTTCAGTTTCAGTTCAGTTTTGCAGTGCTACATTTAGCTGACCTGAGCATGAGGATTCATGAGGCTGCTCACCCCTGGGCACTAAAAACCTGCATCTAGCTGGGCTGTGCACAGCAACATGTCTGTTTAATATGCATTTATAAACTGAAAGTTACAGTTTGTAAATGTGCATGTCTTGCCCTCATGCATCTTTTGACATACTGTAGTCATAAATACGACTAGATGATCCACAAGCAGCAGTAGCACTACAGGTTTGAGTTGCAGTTTAAAAAAAATATCTCTTCTGACAAGGTTTCCTATGTCAAGAATCTTTCACAAATAAGCAACGCATTACAGCAGACAGCGAGGGGAAAACAAAAAGCACACAGTCTAGTTTAAGCAACTCTACGTCCTAAAGCAATAAAAAACAGGACACACCATAAGCAGCAAGCAGCTCTCCAGGTTTCAGCTTTCCATATTTTTATGCCTTTGTTTGCACTTTGCTGTTCGGAGGGAGAAGAGCTTGCTGTACCAAACAAGCTTCCTAGTTAGTTTTCATATGCCATGAGATGATTAGTCATAGAAGCAACTCATGTAACCTCAGGCACTCATCAGCCCACATACACGCCTTTAGTGCTTCTAGTGGGGATATTTATATTGGGAACATTCTCCCAATTAACTGTTAGAGTGTTCAGCATAGCAAATATATAAGCTATCGGTTTTATCTGCACCTGTTAGCTGATCAAACCTTGCTGCTTGACTCACACTAGCCATTTCAACAAGTCTACATAAAGTGCCATGGCATTTGCATAATGAGCAACTTACTAAATAAACAATGGCAAGTGTTTTTTATTTTCAGCAATGATCTTTTTTTATTTTCCAAACTTATTTGGGCTTTTTAAAGGCTTGTCTATTTTATAGAGCTTAGAGCACTTCAAAACCTCTTACTCATGTTAAACTCATTGTAACCTACAGACTTGGCTTGTCTTGCTTTAAAAAAAGCAACAACAGCAATATGGTAACAGACGCTAATGTTCATTATACAAACTAATCACACTCATAGGTCTCTAAAAGATTTATTTTTAGGCTGTATGTTTCAGAAGAACCTTTAACAACCACAGAACTTTTCTGTTGCACAATAAGTTTTTGTTGTGGAAAGAGCTTCTACAGACTATTAAACGAATAGAACAGAAATAGCACTTTAAAGATCATTTGGTTTTTCTGTGGTATCTCTGTCTAGAATCTTTTCCAGTGGCTTTATTTTTTTAAAGTGTATAATGATTCATCTTCTTATTATATGGCTGCTTTA
>JBAJNP010008839.1:0-19376 GCA_036877545.1 Yasuhikotakia modesta
CGTAAGGAGGCCATGATGGGACTGGCTCAGATCTATAAGAAATACGCGCTGCAGGCGGAGGCCGGCAAAGAGGCGTCCAAACAGATCTCCTGGATCAAAGACAAACTGCTTCACATCTACTACCAGAACAGCATAGACGACCGGTGAGTGAAGAACGTTTATAGCTCGGTGTTTGTGTCATTTTTTTCCTGGCTTCACAAATTACACCTGCAGACCATTGACTGAACGCCTGTACATAAGAAACATAGAAGTGCAGACACTTCAGAAGTTCCAAAGTCATCATCTGATTGGTTGAATTCTACAGGCTGTCTGGTGGATGTGTGAAATGTTCTTTAATGCTTTGCTTTAAAAAAAATTATACTATAGAAAGCAAACTGTGATTTGTTGCTGCAGTAAGTTTCCCTAAAATCTATTTTTTCCAGTGTTGATTGTTATTGATGTCAGTCAGAAAGAATGTTGCTGTAGCTCATCTAATGACTTTGGCTCTTGCTCTCGTTGAGGTTTTAAATTTGGCATGAAAGAGGAGAGCGTTTGTCTCACATTTTGTTGGTTAAGTCGCCGTGCTTGTATAAACCCTGCTAGCTAACATTCACAGGCGCTTGGAATTTAGGAACCGTGGACGGACAGCAAATCTGAGATAGTTCTGTTTGTACCAAACATCTGCAGCGGTGGGTTTGTCAGTCAACCAACCAACATTAAAAATGTATTTTTGTATGACTACACTTTAGAGATTTAGAGGCAGTGTACGGACGAGAGAACGCCGAACTCTATGTTCTGTTAGAAACCTCAGCTGAACCTGTGGAGTGATTCAGCAAAGCTCTTTAACTGCGGCTCTGTAATGCCGGGTGGATGGTAAAGAGAGAACAGTGTTATCACCAGACAGCTGCTGTTGTGCCGGTTTATTTGCATACGTAAAAAATGTTAAAGTCTAAATACACTTGTGATGTTGTGACAGTTCTTTATTTTCTTTATTGTTTGTTATTTATTTTGCAGCCACACTGATTTAATTGTGTAGCTGTTCAGCTGTGAAATTGCTTGAATGTGTTTTTTACTCACCAAAAGCTTATTGGAGTTCATTGAAAATGCCTCTGTCCTTGTTGTCTCCATAATTTCTGGCGTTGTTCTCCATTAGCGCTCATGACTGTGGCTGTGTGTTTATTTTTGAGCCGTCTCTGTGTGTTGATATCGACCGCACACTGTTGTTGAATTCGTGAGTGGTTGTGAACGTTCATGCATCATTTGTGCGCGAGCTATCTGCGTGGAAACGCAATCTTGCGCTTTGATTGGCTCATCAATACGTGATGACATTGTTGTAGCTTTCTCATTTGAAATCGGGTAATAACGTGTCTAAAAGAAACTAACTAGTGGAACGTAAATAAATGATGATGGATGCGATTGAAGAGTTTTTTTTTTTAGGTTACTGGTGGAGAGAATCTTTGCTCAGTATCTGGTGCCGCACAATCTGGAGACGGCTGAGAGGATGAAGTGTCTGTATTATCTGTACGCAACGCTGGACGGAAATGCTGTGAAGTAGGGGCAATAATTCATGTTTCATCTTTAAACTGCTTTCATTGTTTTGTTATTCAAAAAACAAATGCTTTTGTTTGTTCTCGTGCTTCAAAAAGTATTAGCTTGTTTTTCCTAAAGACTTTCCTGTTTAGCCTGTGAAAAATGTTATTTACCCTTTTACTTAAAAAAACGTTTTCAGAGCTGTAAAGACATTTAATATTTACATTTAATTGACTTTTATCTAAAGCAACTTGTGTGTGAGTGTTTGTTTCATCCGTTGTGAGTTTCCTGGGCTTAAACTCACACCCTTGCGTTTGCGAGCGGCGGGCTGTCCCGCGGGCACTGATGCAGATGTTTGTTTTGAATCTTTCTCCAGAGCTCTGAATGAGATGTGGAAGTGTCAGAACATGCTGAGACATCACGTCAAAGATCTCCTGGACCTTGTGAAACAGCCCAGAGTACGTTTATCTTTATGGTTTTATTTTGTGTGTTTGAAAGTTGGGTTTTTACACTGGTTTGTACTCTTGCAGTCGGACTCCTACAACAAGGCCGTGTTCTCAAAGGTCATGGTGATCACAAGTAAGTGGTGTTATCTCCTCCCTGAAAGCTGCCCTGAAACTCAAGCTGTCCGATTAACCTTCTATCAGAAACAATCAGCGTGGAGGAAAACCTCTCTCTCTCTCTCTCTCTCTCTCTCTCTCTCTCTCTGTATCCGTGTCTTAGGAAATCTTCCGGATCCAGGGAAGACGCAGGATTTCGTGAAGAAGCTCGCTCAGGTTCTGGAGGAGGAGGATGAGAAGATCCGAAAGCAGCTGGAGACCCTCGTGAGCCCCTCCTGCTCCTGTAAGCAGGCCGAGGTCTGCGTGGTAAGAGCTTCATCTTACATCACATGAGCTGTTGTATCTGTATTAATGTTCCTGGAGTTTTGTAGAAGTGAACCTCAGATTAGTGCTTAAGAATTTCTGTTAAAGCAAACCAAAGACTTACTGACATGGTGATGGTGTTGCATCTCACAAAATAAAAGTTCATTAGTATTTAAGTTGTATTTGTTCATTTATAAACAACCTAAAATAGTTTTCAGGGTCTTCAGGCTGGTTTACTGATGCTGTAATGAGATTTAAACTGCTCAAATTGTCTCTGTTTTGTGGCTTTTTCATCCACAGAAAGAAATTACCAAGAAGCTGGGCAGCCCCAAACAGCCCAGCAACCCTTTCCTGGAGATGGTGAAGTTTTTGCTGGAGAGGATAGCGCCGGTCCACATCGACACTGAATCCATCAGGTCACACTCGGCGTTTAATGCAGATTAAACCGTGAGCATCACACCCTCACAGCCTCATTTACTGTCTGTATCTCTGTGTGTGTGCAGCGCTCTTATCAAACAGGTGAATAAATCTATAGAAGGCACAGCTGATGATGAAGATGAGGGAGTCCCAACAGAACAAGCCATCCGGGCCGGTCTGGAGCTGCTGAAGGTAACAAACGTTCATTCACACTCCTGTGCTTTAAATCTGAATCCAATATGAATTCAGTCTGAATCTAACAAGGATTCAATCTGAATTATTGGATTCATTTTAACAGGAGTTTGTTGCAGGAATTTGGTGTAGCTTTATCTTAACATTACTGAGGCCATTTGACGGTCTTCAGTTATATATCTGCTGTAAAATAGCTTTATAAGGGGCTGTTTTTCAGTCAGACAAGAGTTTAACCAGTTGCTAAAACTTCTGTGAACATTTGACACCCCCAGGTCCTGTCGTTCACTCACCCGGTGTCGTTCCACTCGGCCGAGACCTTCGAGTCGTTGCTGGGCTGTCTGAAGATGGACGATGAGAAGGTTGCTGAAGCCGCACTCCAGATCTTCAAAAACACTGGCAGCAAACTAGAGGAGAGCTTCCCACACATCAAATCGTACGTCTGACTCCATCCCTCTTCCCTGAATTTTGTCTCCTTGTCTGTGTCTTTTTAATAGAGTTTTAAAATCAAGTTCTGTTGTGCTAAAACTGTCTTCTGTAAAGTGGTGGTTTCATTCACTTCTGCCCCCTAGAGTTTTATTACCGGTACTGCAACAGAAAGCTAAGAAGGGACCTCCTCGCCAGGCCAAATATGCCATCCACTGCATCCATGCCATGTTCACCAACAGAGACACGCACTTCGCTCAGATATTTGAGGTGAGATCTTCAGTCCTGGCTGCTCTTGTTACTTCACACCTCAAAACCAGTAAGTTCTGTTGAGCAGAAAGTTGAAGAACACCATTAAGAAGCGAGACCACAGAACATGTGAACTTTCATGAAGAAGAGTTTAGGTTGGGTTCATTACAGCCGTGATTGGTTGACTGCATCTGTCCAGCTTCATATCAACAATTAGCTGTCAGTCTGTCATCAATGGCAGAGTCACTTAAAAGCCTGAGGTCTTCTGAAGGTCTTCAGATTCACCTCTCACCTGTGTTTCCATCTCCAGCCTCTTCATAAAGGTCTGGACTCTGAGAACATGGAACAGCTCATCACACCTTTAACCACACTGGGGCATCTGGCCATGCTGGCCCCAGAACAGTTCGCAGCTCCGCTCAAATCTCTGGTGGCCAATTTCATCGTCAAAGACCTGCTGATGAATGACAGGGTGAGTTACAGTGTTACGCACCAGATCTTTTAGACGTTAAGCTCATGGTTACGTTCATTGTGTTTCTGAAGTTCAGCTGTTATTTCTGTGTCTCTAGCCTTGCCAAAGATTGAAAAAATGAAAACATTTTACAAACACTCCTTTGTCTTCCAGTTGTCAGCCAAATAAATCTGTCTGCTCCAAACTCATGCCATTCAAGTCTTGTTTTACATGATAAAGACCTAAATCAACACATTATAAGAGGAAATGTTGAGAAACATGTAATTAAAAATGGTTTCAGACCCTTACAGTTAATGTTTCTCGCTGGATTGTTAAGCTTTTGTTGATGTTCAGATGTACAGGCATGTGGGCGCAGTTTTATTTCATTTCGTTTAAAGCGAGTTGTGTACTTGACTTCAGTAGACGTGACTCACCGTGTCCTCATCTTTGTGACAGCATCTCTGCTTATTTTTAGCTTAACCTTGTTAGCAAACTTTCAGACACAGCAATAAAGAGTTTTCCTCACCATCTCTGTGTTTTGAGGGACACTGATCTCTAGCCTCTGTTGCCTCAAAGGTTCCTGGGAAGAAAACCACCAAACTGTGGGTCCCAGATGATGAAGTTTCTCCTGAAACGTTGGCGAAGGTGAGACTCCACTTCTCATCATGACACTCTCAGCCGTTAACGTTGTCTTTGTCCGTTTATTATTCTTTTATTAACTTCTACAGCTGCATTGCACTGAACCTACAACAGCGATAGCCAGATGGCTAGATATGACATCATCCTTTAGCCTCTAGCAGTAAATAAAAAAGCTATTGTGCTTCTGTTGTCTGCAGATGAACTACAGAATTAGTGCTAACTCTGTTTCTCTGCGTCTCAGATTCAGGGCATTAAACTGATGGTGAGGTGGTTGCTAGGCGTGAGGAACAACCAGAGTAAGTCTGGAAACTCCACGCTGCGGATGCTGACGGCCATCCTGAGCAGTGATGGAGACCTGACGGAGCAGGGCAAGATGGGGTGAGTGGACCTCATGAGGCTGAGAACAGTAGAAACAGAGCTACATTGAAACAGTAGCTCTGATGATAGGTGATAGTTTATTGGTTACATACTTATTTTGAGGACAAATTCATACCCAAAAGTTAGCAAAGCATGACAAAATCAAACAGTGTCCTCATTTATATTGGTGGCAAGCATAGAAAATGGGTACAAAACTGTAGTAGCAATATAATCTAAAGCTAACATATGGCAGGACTGTATATGTTAACATATAAAGACAGTAAAGCATAATGTATAAAAGAAGTGCAGTAGGTTACAGTGTTCATGTGTAGTTCAGTCATAAACGTGTGTAGTGTATGAATATATTGCATTTGGTTAAAATAAGATGCAGTTTGTGTGTGTTGCACAGATCGCAATGCATTTGATTTTGCGTGAGGTGATTTATTAGCGCTGATTTCCTGTGTGCAGGAAGCCAGACATGTCCCGTCTGCGGCTAGCAGCCGGCTGCGCCATTCTGCGTCTCGCTCAGGAGCCATGTTATCATGAGATCATCACGCTGGAGCAGTACCAGATCTGTGCTCTCGTCATCAACGTAAGACCCTCTGACTACAGGATCTGACATCTAACAGCTAACAATCTTCCATCTTTGTCATGAAATGTCCCCTAATATCATTTTATTGGCCTGCAGTTCCCCGAATGAAGGGCCATTTGCTAGTGTTGTGACTCACTGTTACTGGTTACACTGTAAAATGTGTTTATTTATTGTGAACCATTTAAAAGCAGCGTGTCTTACTGGAAGTCTTGCGAAAGGTCACTTGAATGTTGGCTGTAAACCAGCGTTCATCATGACAGAATTACTGTATCCTGTCTGAGAAAATCCTAAGATTTCAGCCCTTTGTTAGAAGCCACAAACATAATGTTTAATGTTGCAGCTGATGTTATTTACTGGTGGTGATTTGTCCGAAAAAGTTATTATTTACTTATTAATGTTGTTTCAAACTTGTATTTTTCTTTTTTCAAGGACCACAAAAATAAAAATATAAATTATGCTTGTTAATAAAACAACAGGTCCTAGAGTCACTGCTGTCTAAAAACACCAAACAGTAAATAATAATAATAGTGCTATTTTCACATGACTGGACAAAATCTGTGAAGTCTTTATAAATCTAGATATTGAGCTCTAAGTGGGTCTGTAAAGTTCTAGACAGGAAACCAATGGGTCTGTTCTGGACGGGTCATTCTAGAATCCATACTGTCTTTGATCTTTTGGTCTCTGTTGCATTGAATTAAGGCACCAGTAAGTAATTAATGAGTTGTCTTGTCTCTCAGGACGAGTGTTACCAGGTGCGACAGGCTTTTGCACAGAAACTTCACAAAGGCCTGTGCAGACTGCGTCTGCCGCTGGAGTACCTGGCTGTGTTCACGCTGTGTGCCAAAGATCCGGTGAAGGAACGCAGAGCTCACGCCCGGCAGTGTCTGGTGAAAAACATCAACCTGCGCAGGGAATACCTGAAACAACACGCAGCCGTCAGCGGTACGACTGGCCAATCTCACTGCATTCAGAACCGCTTCACATTCAAATCCGCTTTACGTTCACATTCGCTTCATATTCAGAACTGGTTCTTTCTATATAAAAGTTCTTAAAGAATTAATCGAACCAATAAAATGATTAATTATTGGTTTTATTGACAAAATTACTGACACTCTTAGTGAGTCAGTTCTCTGGGCTCACATTATGATAATATGGGTTTGTGTTTGGACTGCAGAGAAGCTGATATCTCTCCTACCGGAGTACGTGGTGCCGTACGCGATTCATCTCCTGGTCCACGATCCGGACTACGTGAAGGTCCAGGACATTGAGCAGCTCAAAGACATCAAAGAGTGAGTCACACCAGCACCAGAATGTTTGTCCCTCATTTCAGGCTGTGAAAATGAATCTGGACGGGATATTAGTTGCCAACATGTTGTTGATCAGATGTTGTCTGGTGCCCTTCATCCTGAAGATGATGTTCCTCTATCTTCTCTGTCTTCTGCAGAGCTTTGTGGTTCGTCCTGGAGATCCTGATGGCCAAAAATGAAAACAACAGTCACGCGTTCATCAGGAAAATGGTGGAGAACATAAAACAGACGAAAGATGGACAATGTCCTGATGATCCCAAGATAAATGAGGTTTGTTTGGCACAGCTGATGCTAAGATTTTTGTTTTTTCCATCAGTGTGTTAGTTTTGTTGCAGCTGATAAAGCTGTGATGCTTTATTGTGTAATGTGTCTGTGGTGCAGAAACTCTACACGGTGTGTGATGTTGCCATGAACATCGTCATGTCCAAGAGCACAACATACAGTCTAGAGTCTCCTAAAGACCCTGTGCTGCCCACGCGCTACTTCACACAGCCCGACAAGGTAATGATACCACAGAAACGTTTCCCTAATGTTTCCCAAAACAGGCTACAAAAACGTTAAAATAGTTCTGAACATTTTTGAAGAATTTGTTTTAGATTTAAACTGGAATTTCAACAGATTTTGTCACTGAAATCTCAATGTTCTCACTGGCTTTCAGAACTTCAGCAACACGAAAAACTATCTGCCTCCCGAGATGAAATCTTTCTTCACTCCGGGAAAGGTAACATCTGATCTCTGTTGTCTCTTTAACCTTCACTGAGGCAGAGCTCTGAGACATTAAACAGTTCCTCGTTCTCTCTCTGTCTCCAGCCGAAAGCGGCAAACGTTCTGGGTGCGGTGAACAAGCCTCTGTCTGCCACCGGAAAACTGCAGACCAAACTCTCCCGCATGGAGACCATCAGTAACGCCAGCAGTAACTCCAACCCCAGCTCCCCCGGCCGCGGAAAGGGAAGGTCAGTCTAACACACACGGGAACAATGGGAACGGTTGCCCCCATTAATTTCCAGACTTTGGAGTCAAAGGCATTTTCAAATCCATAATGAACTCAAACGTTTACAAAACTGAGATCAGAACTTTCCAAACCAAATCAAACTGCCTCCTGATGGATCGTAAATGGCTGTAAAACCATCATAAATAACTAATGTTTTAAATAACATAAAATCCTCTCTGTCTCATAAATAAATGATGCCGTGACTGATGAAGGAGAGCCGTCGTGATTTCATGTTGGCTCAGTCCGTTCAGATGTTATTGAAATGAATGTTTCACGCCGTCTGTGGCACATTGTACTCCTGTGGTCTGAATGAGCCGTGTGGAGGACAGAGGGTTCAGTAATCAAACAGCCTTCAGCCCAGAGCTGCCATCATCTCTTAGCTTCTGAAGACGTTGAAACCTTGAGTGTTCTGTGAATGTGAGTTTCCAGGTACCAGATGCATATTGGGTCTCAGAGCAGGTTGTGTTTATTTGGTGACGTACCTCACAATGGCGTTTATGAGTCATTCTGTCCTTGAGAGATTTGTTTTGGTCAAACTGGTACGTGTTTTTAAACCGAGTCCAGTGTGAAGAGATAATGAGCTTTTGTGCTTCGTTAGTCAGTGTTGATCTTTGTGAAGCAGCAGCAAAATGCAAACCGTTTGATTCAACGCACCACCACACGGTTTAAAGCTTTGTGTCTCTGTTTTTAGGAAACAGGAAATGACTAGTTTATGCATCGCTGGTTATTTGATCAATGGATCAACCGAATCGCCTTAGAAACGCCATAACAACTCACTAAAAGATCTTGCACATAACAACGCCCTGGCAACACCCACAACATCATAGATACAAGATGTTTTCTGTTTTTCTCATCCCAGACTGGACACAGCAGATGTGGACCACAGTGAGAACGAAGACATTTCAATGAAGAGCCCCTCAGAAACTGAAAAGCCCAACAGGGGGCGCAAGCGGGGCGGAGCCTCCAGCCTGGAGGACAAGGGTCCAGAGTCCAAACCCAAACGGGGCCGCAAGAAAGCAGCCAACACCAGCACTGACGACACGGAGGAGCAGTGGGGGGAGGACAGCAGCATGGCCGAGACCACCCTGGAGACGGAGGACGAACAGAACAGTCCGCCCAAGAAGGGGCGTCGGGGACGACCCCCCAAAACGGCTGCTGCCAAAGACGACACGCCCAACAAAGGCAGGAGGGGCCGCAGGAAGGCCACTCCCCCCGCAGAGGAGGAGAACGAGGAGGAGCAGCAGGATGAAGATGAGGAGGAAGAGGATGATGGGAGTGAGAACTTGGAGGTGAAACCCAAAGGCAGAAGAGGACGTAAGCCGAGGTGAGTGAGCGGACGAGTGAGTGAGAGAGCGAGAGAGAGAGATCACCTGCTGTAGTGATATTACATTGGGCTTAGGAGCCCATAACATTACAAGTGAAATGTTGCTATTTTCAGCGCAGTTAAAATGATTATTCAAAAAGTTTGCATTAGTTTCAGCGTATAAATTTAAAGCGATGACATTTACTGTTGCCCCTGTTCAGTCAGAGAGCAGGTTTATTTACAAACGATGACCATGGTGGGAAAATAACATTATATTTTATTCAGTTTATTTGTCATAAGCAGATTTAACTGGTGATTTAATCTAGTCAAGGTTTAGCTTATGAATATTAATTAAATCATGTGATTGGATGCTCTTGGAAAGTTACAGTGTAGCAACTGCGTGTCCTAATTAATATTCATGACTTCTGTACCAGTTCAGTCAACAACACTGATGCTGAACAAATAAACGGAGGCAGAAATCTGTCAAATCACTGAATGTGGATGAAACTGGTGCCACAGGAAAACTTTGTTGTTGGAATGCACTGAATGTTGAAGCAGCTGCATAAATATGCTATAAATCATGACAATAAATGGTTAATAATTTCTCCCAGAGCGGAGAAGTCGGAGGCTCCCGGTGATTCTGTGGAATCTACGCCTCAGAAACGGAGAGGAAGGCCTCCGAAGTCACAGACAGCAGCCAGGAAGGCCAGGTACACATTCCTCAAGTTTCCTCTTGGAATTTTCCACAATTCTGTAGCTTTGCATCCTCAGATTGAATGGATGTTTTTGACCGATTTAGCGGCGGGAGATCCAGGGCTGTCAGTCAAGAGGAAGAGTCGGATGAGGAGATGGACACTGCCCAGCAGAGTGATGAAGACGATGGGTCCGTGGACTCTTCACCTAAAGTGAGTTCATCTCTCCAGGGTCCTACAGGAGCTTCTAACACAACGATTTCCAAGCCTGGAAAACCAGATAGTTTAGCCTTTAAATTTATGGATTGCTAAAATACATCAAGTAATCATCAAAGGTTGTGAGGACCTTAGTCCCTCTTTTCAAAGTTTTTGTTCTCTGATGAAACATCAGCTTCCAGAAGATTCTCGCGCTTGTATCTTCTGATTCTGTTCCTGGCAGTTTTGAGTACGTGTTAATAATGAAGCTTGTTTTGTAGGTGCGGAGGAAGGTGGGAAGAAGGGACAGAAGATGAGTGCGTGGAGATGTACAGGAGCGTTGGGTTGAGGAGAGATTGAACGTGGGACAGTTTGGACTGGAGCCGTGAATCTGTTTCCGCTCAATTGTCCGTCTTTTCTGTGGCTGGCTTTCGCTCCATCTGCCCACCAAGACTTGCGTTTGTTTTGTTACGTGTGCCGACCATGTGATCTTACTCTCGTGAGAAAGAAAATGTACATAGTTTTTGTTTCTGGGCTCACCTGAGGTTAGGGAGGCATCTTGTATAGCTTTTACCTCCAGCTTTAAATATATTGCACCAGCTGATCTGTCAGTGAAGAAAAAAATCGACTTTTAGCAGTTTTTGTGTCTGTTCTGTGTGTCTGTCATTCTGTACTGTGCTACACAATAACCATTTTGTAGTTCTTTTTTATTTGTTTGTCTTTTTATGCTTTTTTAACCTTCTCATTTGTGTATTTCTCGTGTGCATGTGCAAACGTGTCTCTACAGATAAAAGAAACGCTGGTCTGATGATGAACTTACGTATGTATTTGTTACTTTATACAGCCCAGTATTGATTTTATCAGTGTTTGAAACCGAGAGAAGACGATACAGAGAGTTTGTTTTAATATTGGCTGAAGCAATTGAAGAGATTCTCTCCACCAACTAAACAGTTTTCAGTCGGCTGAACCAATAAAATATTCTGTAGAAATATGTTTTGGCTGTTCTGATTTGTTTGAATGCCAGTGTTGTGATTTAGGCATTGAAATGGATATAAAATGTTTTTTTAAATTAACCTAAATTTTAAAGATTCAGCTAAACAATCTGAGCAATCTACAGTAAAAGTCTTGATAGAGGCAAGAGGGTCAAGAAGATTTTACATTTATCCAAAGGCACTCCTTAAATAGATTTGTGTGTATCTGACTGTTTGAAGACTTGCGTATTGGACAGAATCGTTACTCTGTAAGTCTGTCGTTACATCATTTCAGGATGATTTTTAGAGCGTTTGGCTTTGTGCAGAGCAGCAATTTGCATGAACCTCTTACACACCCACACTGCCAGAACTTCCTGCCAGCTGGAATTGAATTTCAAAAAGCAAGACAAACAATTGTGTCGGTATGAGCGAACGCTCACAAAGGCCTGTTGCAGACTCTGGTGATTTATAGAAGGAGGAATAAATATTTATATCTTTATAAATTATAAACACTATCTGTGCTCAGGGTTTGAGGAAGACGGTGGTGATGCAAGTCGTGCAATATGCAAACCAAGAGTCAAATGTAAGACAAGCGTATAATGTTTTACTGTGTACCTCACTGTGGGTGTTTATTTAGTTTATTTACCCATTTATTTAGTCACAGCATCTGACAGCAAGTCTGAATGGTAAGTTCTCATCTCATTTCTTCTCGTTTGTTGTGTGTGTTTGTGTTTATTGTGTGTGTTTGTTTGTTGTGTGTGTTTGTGTTTATTGTGTGTGTTTGTTGTGTGTGTTTGTGTTTATTGTGTGTGTTTGTGTTTGTTGTGTGTGTTTGTTGTGTGTGTTTGTGTTTGTTGTGTGTGTTTGTGTTTGTTGTGTGTGTTTGTGTTTGTTGTGTGTTTGTTGTGTGTGTTTGTTGTGTGTGTGTGTTTGTTGTGTGTGTTGTTGTTTGTTGTGTGTGTGTGTGTGTGTGTGTTTGTTTGTTGTGTGTGTGTGTTTGTTTGTTGTGTGTGTTTGTGTTTGTTGTGTGTGTTGTGTGTGTTTGTGTTTATTGTGTGTGTTTGTTGTGTGTGTGTGTGTGTTTGTTGTGTGGACGTCACGTGACTGAACCGACCAATGGCAGTGGCGGAAGATCCGATTCATTTAAGTGAGTCGCCGTCTTGATTTGATTCATTTGAATCTTTCGTATAACGAAGGTCTCGCACACGATTTTACAAGTTTTCTCGATCAGTTCTTACGTAGGTAAATGTTATTATCATGCTCACCATTAGGTAATACTTTAAAATAACATTCATTTGGAAGCGTTATTGAGATCACAGCTGTGTTTCTGTTTGCATAACATTGTGTATTTAGATGCAACTCGGTTCAATTGAATCGTTAAAGGAACCGGTTCAAGTGATTGAACGCGTGTTTATTAACACGGCAGCCGGTGACACCCGGTCTTCTGCTCGGTCGTATGAACATCATGGATGAGAGACACGTCGGGTTTAATGGCAGCATGAGAGGAGAGAAGGTGAGTTTTAATGCATGAGATGTTTGTGGTTCTCGTGTCTGTATTGCGAATAAACAGCGGATGCAACTTTCATTAGTTGCATGAATGCATTTGCATCGGTTGCATTGCACGACAGTTTAATGTGGAAATATAAAGCAATGCGTTACAGAAACGTGTGACCTGGATGTTTGTTGTTATTAGCATGAGTTTAAAGTGTTTTGTGTCGTTTAATGTAATGCTTGGCTAAAAAACATGAATGAATGACATGTTGATTTTCCTGATAGTAAAACTAACTTTAACTTAAACTGAGATCAGGTAATATTTAGAGTTGACACAGTGTTTATTTGTTACATGAAGGTTATCATTTATCATTATTGTGACACAATATTTCAGCTGAATGGTGTGAAATCAGGTTTGTTTGTTTAACATGAATCAGAAATCCTGTTTCAGGATCTCACTGTTATAGTAAATGTGATGATTTTTAATCCTACATGAAGGTGCAGTTATTTCCCAGGTCCTGTAAAAGCAGAAGATCTGTTTGGGGTTTGATCTGATCTGCTGCATCCGTTACAAGACGCTTGGACAGTAAATCCATCAATAAAAACTCCATATACTTCATCCTGGTTTTCCATTAGTGCTGGGAGAGACTCGCTGTGTCTGAGAGAAACTGTCTGGCGGGAGTTTGGCCGGCTGCTAATATTAGATGCTTCTCCCAACATCCAGTTTACAGCTGCTTACATAATGCTGTCGAGCTGAACGGTTTAATGAACAGAACTGTGTGGCAAACAGTGATGATGACGAAGATACGCTCTTCCTCCTCCCGCCTGTCGGCGGGTGGGATCCTAAAATAGTCTGTTTAATGAGAGACCCTCAGAGTTCTCAACAGCACCAGCAACCAATTGTGAATCCTGATGGATAAAGTGTTTGTGGTAAGACGCCCTTTAAAACGGCTAAAGTTGCAGAGATGACTGGTCATGGTTGAGGTCTGATGTCTCATGGTGGAAGATCAGATTTAAGGTGTCAGATGTGTGCGGCTCTGATGCAGTGAATTCTGGGAAACAGTTTTTGAAAATAATGCGTCCCTGGTTGACTCACAAGGCCAGAGAAACACAATAAGTCTGGATGGACAGGAAAGGAGGGGCTTTGTGCCATAATAGATTCAAAGATGTTTGGTGAAGGAGAGATCTGTATGAAGTTATGAAGTTATTAAAACATTCTTGCAGTAACATTAGTAGATCTTAACTTTATATATTCTATATTAAGAATGTTATTGCATTAAAAATAGAATTGCATATTGACATTTGCAACGTTTGAATAACATTTAAACAATAACTAAAAAAGCTGCAATGTCTAAAATTGTCTAGAAGGGTCTGAATACAGTTGTCTTGTATGTTAAGAGGTTCAGTTAAACTCTTTAAGCGCGTGTTGAGTTTTATCAGCACTGTAATGCGTGTGTGAGGCTGGTGGTTGCAGCTGCAGGCTGTTTACAGTGAGGAGAGCGCGGTGGATGAGACGTGATGTACAGCTCTGTTGATTGTGAAGCGTGTTGTGTCTGGATAAGTGATGTGTGCCGCTGTGTGTCGTTGTGTTTGGCGGTTGTTTGTTTCTGCTTGTTCGGTCGAGTGGCGGAAAGGCAACAATTTACGGACTGATTTTAGGTGGACTGACAGGATGAGAGCAGAGAATTGCTCACAAGCACCATGTTCTGAGTGATTTCCTCTGAAAGCTCGTTTCATCTGTATTTTCACTTTAATCTTTCCATTCCATGGCTAAAAAGAGACACAGCAATTTTGTGTTATTGGTTGTTGTGGCTTTGCTGCCGCTGATTGCTGTGATTTGATTGGTCAGTTGCACAGCCGGTGATAGATTTTAAAAATGTGATGTTTTTGTGATGCTGGAAACATCAGGAGAGGGAACATTGTATTATGTTTCATAAACCTTCACTTGTTCCGTTGAGGATGTTGCCTCATTAGCGAAGCAGCCAATCAGAGCGATGCTTCCATTTGTTTCAGCCAATGGATGTTAATCAGTAATTGGATGTTCGGGTCTTTGTATGTGTCTCTTCTCTCTTCCTGTGGCTGGACGGTACAGATGCTGTGTGGGGTTTAACAGAGAGCAGCATGGATGAAGCCGCCGGCCGGCTGGAGAGAGATCATGTTCACAGCGTGTACGAGAGGATCGCGCCGCACTTCAATGACAGCCGCTACAAGGCCTGGCCCAAAGTCAGACACTTTCTGCTGGAGCAGGAGCCGGGCAGCATCGTGGCTGACGTGGGTAAGCTCTCAGATGGTAGAGCACTGCGCTAGCAGCGCAAAGGTTGAGGGTTCGACTCCCAGGAAACACTTGCAGCTTGAATGCGTAATAATAAATGATTATAATGTGAATAAATGTCAACATCTCACACTAAATGTCTGAGGTCACTGAAACTCTCAGAACTGCAAAATCAATGTGCTTTTGCAAATTACAGTCACGTTAGCTTTAATAAAAGACCCTTATCACAGGCCATCAGTAAAATCACAGTCCTGCAGCTGGAAAAAAGCATTAATTCCCGTCGTCTTTTTGTGGCTGAAACACAATTACGCCTGAGGAACATTATCACGCAGCCTTTTGTCTGCGGCGTTTCTTATCTTCACAGTCGCCTGAAAGGAAAGGCAATTTGTTTAATGTGGATAAATGTGAACCAGAGTTAATATGTTTTATCACTGTAAAGATTCTTAAAAATAAGTTTTATGGAGTAAAAGTTTCTGAAGTTCTTGGTTATTTTGCAGGATGTGGCAATGGTAAATATCTTCACATCAACGGGAGCATCTTTAAGATGGGCTGCGACGTGTGTCGGCCGCTGGTGGACGCCGCATGGGCGCAGGGTCACGAGGTGCAGCTCTGCGACGCGCTGCGCTTACCCTACAGAGACGGCTGCTTCGATGCGGTTCTCTCCATCGCAGGTAATGCATCAACCAACATCCAAACCAGACAGAATACATCTGTTTAAAAATTGTAAGACAGAGCATTTAATGGAAAAATTCACATGAACATGAAGAAGTTTAACAATTTATCTTCAAAAAACGTGGAGAACTTTGCAGTTTGCAAGTTTGTTTTGAACAGAAATGGCTTTAGAGAGGCAAGAATTACAGACTGCAGCTTTAAAAAAACACAGAATTGAATTAATCTTTGTTCACATTTTTGTGTTTTATCTGGATCGATAAAAGATCATGTTAATTTAAAGGTTTTATCCACAGCAGACGCTTTTACGGCTTAAAAGCACTGTAACAGAAACATTAGCATAATGGATTATGAGGATTTATATTCATAAAGCTACGTTACATCTGATACATCCGGATTAGCGGAGCTGCTATGTGACCATCAGTCAGCCGATGGAGCGTCAGCCGTCTGAAGCTGTTATTGTAGCTCTACTTAAGCTCTGTGAGATGACAGAAACATGAGGTGTTACTAGGTTACAGCAGATTAGCAGTTCCTGGAAGAGGTCTGGAGGGTTTGTCACCTGGCAACCTCTCGTGACTCTCCGGAGAGGAGATGAATGTGAACGGTGATGATAAGAGGGTTTATAATGATCTGAACACAGAAGCACCTCATCAGTATAAACTGTGTGTCTATGATTGTAATTTCAGATAGTTTTGCTTATTGCAAGTATCATACAAACACAATAAAAAAGACATTATCGTTTGTGTGGATTTTCTTAATGTTTTAAAAATATTAAATGCAAGTTTGAAGAGAGTCTCTTTGAAGAGAGAATTTTTAGGTGCGTCTAGACTGATTTCTGATCTCTGATGTCTTTCGTTCTTCTAGTCATTCACCACATGTCCACCAAAGAACGGCGTATCCGAGCAATAAAGGAGATGTCGCGAACCCTCCGCGTGGGAGGGAGGATCATGATCTACGTTTGGGCCATGGAGCAGAAGAGACGCAAGTTTGAGAAGCAGGACATCTTCGTTCCTTGGAACCCCAATCCTCCAGAATCTCCTGCCCTCAGAGAACGAGGCGACAGATCCGAAAGCGTTAGCGACGACTCCAGCGACAAGCACAGGAAGGTGAGAAGCACATCTGTGGTGGATGAGGGCGACCTCAGCAGCCCCAGTCAACAGAAGCAACGAAGACTTTGGTTCTTCTCCAGATCTTTGGATTCTGTGATGGATTTTGGCAGCCTGACGGTTTCCAGGTCCACCTCCAGCACTTTCCAAAACTCTGCTGATGAAGCTGCGGAGAGCAAGAGCCGGCGGGTCAGCGGCAGGGGTCTCATCAGACAGGTTTCAAACCTCTTTTCATCTTCCTCCAAAACCAGTTTTGAAGAAGACGTCTTTATCTCAGATCTTCATGAACAAGTCCACAGGAATGACAACAGCAGTGTAAGTGATGGAAACGAGACTGTTCCTGTGGATCTAGTCCATGATTGTTCCTCAGTTCCACTGCCTGACCTGGTGTCCTACCAAAGCAAAGAAGAACATGAGGAGGTTGAGAGAACAACAAACAGACAGCAGCTTCTGCAGAGACAGGAAAGCACAACATCTCTAAAAGAAACTGAGGGGATGAAGGAATGGAACGATGAAGAGCTGAAGGACTCTTGTCTGAGGTACTACCATGTTTTCAGGGAAGGAGAACTGACACAGTTGATCGAAAACAACGTTGATGAACTCCATGTTCTCCAGACCTACCTGGATCACGCCAACTGGTGTGTGGTGGCTCAGAAGATCCATGTCTAGAAGGTTTAAAGCTCATTTTAAATGTTTATGACCATTTTACTTGATTTAAAATGTATTGTTAGATCTTTAAACGTTTTAGTTTGAGGTTTCAAGTATGAGTGCTAACATCAGATGTTAGCTTTTTAGTATCATTGGCAATAACAAGCGAGTTGTTGATGCTCTGACTGGACCAGCGTTGGTCAGAAACATGTTTTATTTATTTTATCTCTATTAACACTAATGTAACTTAAGCTATGTTTTGTTTTAAAACGTGTCGCTGTTATGCTAACCGATCTCTGTGCTGTCCTATTTGTTTCTTATTCTTTTAGAATTACAAATAATGACCTTAACTTGCACTGATTTTACTGGTGTGTTACTGAAAATTAACCATATTTTTACCACAGTTAACACCCAAAAACGTCACATTAACAACATATCATTAATTAATGGTTTTGCTGCAGAAACAAAAGTTTAATGTGGCATTTGTAGTAGAACTGTGATTATATAAATGCACCAGATGAACATTGTTCATTTTCATGAGCTGGAAGCACAACCATCATTATTCCAAACCAAACGTGAGCACACAGAGATTCTTAATAAACTCTCTTCAGCAGATTGTGTGTGTAGTTGTTGTGTGGTTAGTGTTATCATATAGCTTTCAGTGTTTGTGTTGTGATCTATTTGCAGGCGCATTATAGCGTATTTAAATGAATCAAGTTAATCAATTGCACATGAACTGTTTCAGTGCTGGTGTTGTTGCAGATTGTATGTTTGTATTGGTGCAGTTTAACCGTGTCAATGTCTCAACAGTGGTCGCCAATTTTCCTTTAAACTTGAATCATATTTTTATGTGCTGATGTGTATTACGACTGTTAAACAAAATAAAAACATTGTTTGTTTGTATCTGACACACTGTCTGAAATAGTCATATAGTCAATAGTCAGACAAAAATGCAACAACACATTATACAGCATAACAGTATCAGATACAGTATAACAGTATCAGACACAGTATAACAGTATCAGATACAGTATAACAGTTTCAGACACAGCATAACAGTATCAGATACAGTATAACAGTATCAGACACAGTATAACAGTTTCAGACACAGTATAACAGTTTCAGACACAGCATAACAGTATCAGACACAGTATAACAGTTTCAGACACAGTATAACAGTTTCAGACACAGTATAACAGTTTCAGACACAGCATAACAGTTTCAGACACAGTATAACAGTTTCAGACACAGTATAACAGTTTCAGACACAGCATAACAGTATCAGATACAGCATAACAGTTTCAGATACAGCATAACAGTTCCAGACACAGTATAACAGTCTCAGATACAGTATAACAGTTTCAGATACAGCATAACAGTTTCAGACACAGCATAACAGTTTCAGACACAGCATAACAGTTTCAGACACAGCATAACAGTATCAGACACAGTATAACAGTATCAGACACAGTATAACAGTTTCAGACACAGTATAACAGTTTCAGACACAGCATAACAGTTTCAGACACAGTATAACAGTATCAGATACAGTATAACAGTCTCAGATACAGTATAACAGTTTCAGACACAGTATAACAGTATCAGATACAGTATAACAATATCAGACACAGTATAACAGTTTCAGACACAGCATAACAGTTTCAGATACAGTATAACAGCAGCTGCCTGCAGTTATGAAACCATGATTGAAGTTTGGCTACATAAAATCAGCAGTAAGTTCATGCATAATGATTTAAATCACAGTTTTATTCTGCATGTTACTGAATTGTAATGAATCCTATATCCTACAATACAGCCGATGTCAATAACCGCCCTAGACAGCCATACTAGTTTGTTTTTGTTACTGTTTTTACACGTTTTAATGGAAGTGTGCTACTGCCACCATCTGTTGAGGAGTGTGCACTGATCAGACAGCACATGTGCAGTAGTGTGCACTGATCAGACAGTAGTGTGCACTGATCAGACAGTAGTGTGCACTGATCAGACAGTAGTGTGCAGTAGTGTGCACTGATCAGACAGTA
>JBAJNP010008840.1:0-19376 GCA_036877545.1 Yasuhikotakia modesta
TTCACACACACTCCGTCTTAAACGCACTCTCTCCGTCTCTCTTTCACACACACACACACACACACACACACACACACACACACACTCTGTCTTAAACACACTCTCTCCGTCTCTCTCTCTCTCACACACACACACAGCACTAATAGAAGTTCAGTTCAGTTTATCAGTTTATTCCTTCTCACATACATATAAGTTTTCACAGTTCCACACCAAGTGTAAACTTACCTTTATCACCAGCCTAATTGCTTGAGACCTGATCTCAGATCAGATTTGTGTGCACTGCAAGCATCTGTCCATCTCTGCCGTATTGATCACGCAAAATGGGTCATAAATAGGTGTTATTTTTTATGCCAGACAGCACATATCTGTAAATGAATTACTGACAGTTCCATCCAAAGATCTCAATTGGTTTTGGTAAAAGGGGCCACGGTTTGCTGATCTCAGATCAGGGTTTCCATTTCCTAAATGATTAGGGCTTAGTTGTGACTATCGAGACAGAACCAATAGACCATTTACTGGCGCCACTAAGAATCTCATTCTCAAAACGTTATTGGGCCATGTGACAAAATAACAATAATATGATTGAATTGAACAATTTTAACAGGAAGTGGAGAAAACGCTGAAGGCATTAAAGAATGATTCGGGTTTGTTGTGTTCCGGCCCACCTCAGTCTTTCAGCTGAAGTGGAGATTTTCTGTTAAAAGGCAAAGCTGTTATAGGCCTGTCGACTGAACTTTAAACATTGTCATAACGTTGGCTTACGTTCTCTGTCAAAGTGCTCAAAATTGTTCTTGCAGTTCTGATACAGGAACTAATTCTAATATATCAGATATTTATATCAAAAGTGTTACATGTTGTTAGGGGTGATTGTTTTATTTTAAAGAAACGTTATTACAACCTTAAACGCTGGGGACCCAGACTATCACAAACACTTACAGATCAGATGATCAGACCAGTGTGTGATGTGAGAACAGAGCCGTGTCTGATCAATTATTCATCTGTGCTTGACCTCTTCTCACAGTAGTGTGTGTGTGTGTGTGTCTGTGTGTGTCTGTCTGTCTGTCTGTCTGTGTGTGTGTCTGTGTGTGTCTGTCTGTCTGTCTGTCTGTGTGTGTGTGTGTGTGTGTGTGTGTGTGTGTGTGTCTGTCTGTGTGTGTGTGTGTCTGTGTTTGTCTGTGTGTGTGTGTGTGTGTGTGTCTGTCTGTCTGTCTGTCTGTGTGTGTGTGTGTGTGTCTGTGTTTGTCTGTGTGTGTGTGTGTGTGTGTGTGTGTCTGTATTTATTTTAGACTTGGGCAATAATATATCCATATACACAATTACTTACAGTGTGTACCCAGCGAACAATTTCAGGTTGTATGAACGTTTCCCTAACATTTCCATTAAAACCTCCAGTCATTCTAAGAAGGTTGTCTGGGTGCATCTATGTACTATAGACACACAACTATATACAAACGGAGGAGACCAAGGAAGTTGAAAAGTGCTCTTGCTTAAAAACAAGCATTAATGGAGCCTGTAATATGATTTAAACATTAACAGTCTTTTGCCGCCTCCTGTCTCTCTCTCTCTATCTTTTTCTCTTTTGTTTCTCCCTCTCTCCTCCAGTATTCTGTCCTCCGTGGGCTCAGAATTAGATCTGCGGACATTGCGAGCAGTCAGAGTGTTACGACCACTAAAATTAGTCTCAGGAATTCCAAGTAAGTGTTTTATCTGTCTGAGTGTGTCTGTGTCTCTCTGAGAGCGTCTGTGTCTCTCTGAGAGCGTCTGTGTCTCTCTGAGTGCGTCTGTGTCTCTCTGAGTGCGTCTGTTTCTCTCTGAGAGCGTCTGTGTCTCTCTGAGAGCGTCTGTGTCTCTCTGAGAGCGTCTGTGTCTCTCTGAGAGCGTCTGTGTCCCTCAGAGTGCGTCTGTATGGATTATATAGTATATATGTCTACACACACACACACACACACACACACACACACACACACACACAATCACCCCATTCCTAATGTCATTTCTCCGCAGGCCTGCAGGTGGTGCTGAAGTCCATTATGAAGGCCATGCTTCCGCTGCTGCAGATTGGAGTGCTCTTGTTTGTGGCCATCCTCATGTTTGCCATCATTGGCCTGGAGTTTTACATGGGCAAGTTCCACACCACCTGTTATGTCATTGGCACAGGTACAGCGCAGAGATCTCACCACCTTCTGCTTGTCAGATATTCTCTCTAACACGGTTGCCTTTTCCCAGATGAGCTGTTCGACGAGCAGCCGTGTGGTGAGCAGGCGCCTGCGCGAGAGTGTCCCAACAGAACGCAGTGTAAAGGTTACTGGCAAGGGCCAAACTACGGCATCACACAGTTTGATAACGTCCTGTTTGCCGTTCTTACTGTTTTCCAGTGCATCACCATGGAAGGCTGGACGGATATGCTTTATTACGTAAGCTGCCATTAAAACCGATCGAGGCTTGAAATGTGACTGTGGGTTTGATGGTGACATTGGCCGTGTTTGTGTTTCAGAGTAACGACGCTTTAGGCAGCGCCTGGAACTGGATGTACTTTGTTCCTCTCATCATCATCGGCTCCTTCTTCATGCTAAATCTAGTGTTGGGCGTCCTGTCCGGGTAATTAATAAAGCCACCAAGGAGCGCTTTTATAACGTTTGACCTAACTGGGAACGTTCTCAGAATGTGTTGGCTGATGTTCTCTAAAAGACCTTTCAAAGTTGTAAAAAACTTTCATGCAGTAGTGTTAGTAGAAGTTTTTTAACATAACAGAGATATCAACAACGTTATTGTTAAGTAGTTGGTGGAATATTTTTTTAAAACGTTTAAAAAACATGTTTAACAATAGCGTTAATATAATGTCTAAAAATTGAATGGTTTGAATGTTCCCTAAAACTTTTTAAATGTTTTTGATAATGAAAATGTTAGGAAAACGTTGAGAGATGTTAGTGCACGTGGGCACAGAGTGGTGGCTGTTGGTGCAGATGCATTTACAGGCATGTAAATCTCAAACTGATGTTCCGTCTTCCGAATAGTGAGTTTGCTAAAGAGAGAGAGCGTGTGGAGAACCGGAGCGAGTTCCTGAAACTCAGACGTCAGCAGCAGATCGAGAGAGAACTCAACGGATATCTGGAGTGGATCTGCAAAGCAGGTGTGTTCACACACAACACCAGACATGGGGCTGAATTCAGATCTGCTGTAGACAACGAGAACAGATTCTTAAAGTCACAATGTCGCATTTCTGTTTGTTTGTGTGTTTTAAAGAGGAGGTCTTGCTTGCCGAGGATGACAGTAACACCGGTGACCGTATAACATTTCTCAGTTTGTTCTCCTTCCTAAAGTTTTAGAGACTGTACTACGGTTAATAAATTGACCCAGTCATGTTTGTGTTTGAACAGGGTCTCGGCGCCAGCCCACCCTAAAGAAAAACAAAGACCTGATGAATCCAGAAGAAGGAGAGAACCACATAGGAGAGGCTGTTGGTGAGAACGTCTCTCTCAAAAATGTTCTTGCAGTAGAACTTAGTAGAATGTTGTTTACTTTGTCAATTATATATATTTTTGAGTTGTTAGTGAAACATTTTTAAAAACGTTTGAATAATATCCCTTTAACCAAACAGTAACATTAATTACATTTGTAAAGTTTTTAATGTTATGATGACTTAATGGAAACGCGAGGAAAATGTTCTTACCACCTAAAAGCGTCTCATGATTTATATTACCAGGTTCTTCATTTGCTCGCACGAGCATAAAGAGCGGCAAGGGCGACGTAACCACGTTTAGCAAGAAAGAACGACGTCTTCGCTTCTTTATTCGGAAGATCGTGAAGACCCAAGCGTTCTACTGGACCGTCCTGAGTCTGGTGGGACTCAACACACTGTGTGTGGCTGTGGTTCACTACGACCAACCGGAGCTCCTGTCAGACTTCCTGTGTGAGTGAACTTCTGCATAAATGAGTCTCGTCAGGGTCTACACCTTCTTCCAAATGTCCCACACTTCTTACTCTTTCTCCCTGCCTCTTTCTCTTTCTCACTCCTCTAGATTATGCAGAGTTCATTTTCCTAGGCCTGTTTATGTCAGAGATGCTGATTAAGATGTACGGACTGGGGACGCGGCCTTATTTCCACTCATCATTCAACTGTTTCGACTGTGCCGTGAGTTTTCCTCTCTCTTGGTCTCTGTATTTTACCTTTAAACGCCACCGACCCACATCAGATGTCGTCTTGCGCTTCTGTTAGGCAGTCCAGAGCGTTTCTCATTTGCGTTGGGGTTTGACGTGTTTCAGGTGATCGTCGGCAGCATATTTGAGGTGCTGTGGGCCATGGTGAAGCCGGGGACGTCTTTTGGAATCAGCGTGTTACGAGCTCTGCGTCTGCTGAGGATCTTCAAAGTCACCAAGTGTGTTCTGCTCCTTAATTTACCATCACAAGGTTTTTAGATTTAGCCAAGAACAACATTTCACTGCTTTGACTGGATTAAAGAGAAAAGTTTCTCTTTTTTTCAGGTATTGGGCGTCTCTGCGTAACCTGGTCGTTTCTCTCCTGAACTCCATGAAGTCCATCATTAGTTTACTCTTCCTTCTCTTCCTCTTCATCGTGGTCTTTGCTCTTCTTGGCATGCAGCTCTTCGGTGGCCAGTTAGTACTTCACCTTTAATACACCAATCAGCTTCTCAGTTAGATGTAGATGACCAATCACAATGCATGACTTTTCACGTTCGTATAAATGATACGTTCTTTGTTTGCAGATTTAACTTTGACCAGGGAACTCCTCCCACAAACTTCGATACGTTCCCTGCTGCCATTATGACGGTGTTTCAGGTAAGCTGGTGGCAAAAAAAAACGACTCCGTTCCAAAACCTGTTGAGCTTTCTACCTAGATAGCACACCTGTGTGTGTGTTTTAGATTCTAACAGGTGAGGACTGGAACATGGTGATGTATGATGGGATTAAGTCTCAGGGAGGGGTGGAGAAAGGAATGGTTTTCTCCGTGTTCTTCATTGTTCTCACGCTCTTTGGCAACTGTATCCTTTGAACTCTGCAATGTTTTTAAAATGTTACACACACAACTTAAGACTAATGTTTTTGATATACGTTAAGGAAGCACTCAGCTAGCGTTCCTGCAAGAACGTTTTTGATAACTGAGAGAACTTTAGCAGAGCGTTAGGCAACGTTCTGAGAAGCGTCTGTGGTTGTTTCTGAACACTATCCTGTCAGACACGCTACTGAATGTGTTCTTGGCTATCGCTGTGGACAACCTGGCCAATGCACAGGAACTAACAAAGGTGGAGAACCAGTGCATCTCGTTCACAAATAACTGCAACGTTCCAGTCACAGCTGTCATGCAGTAGCTGCACTTTCTGCATGGAACTGTTATTAAATGTGTGTTTTTTTTGTTGTTTTAGGATGAGCAAGAGGAAGAGGAGGCCACGTCTCAAAAGATCGCTCTCCAGAAAGCAAAAGAGGTGGCGGAAGTTAGTCCGCTGTCAGCTGCTAACCTCTCCATCGCTGCGTGAGTTACTCAGCATGCTAACAAACACCAAACGTTTGACTAGCTGTTTAAATGGCAGCTTCTCAATGCCTTTTTTCTTAAAGGTAAAGACATGCAGTCTTGTACCTAAAATAAGAAGATCAGAAACACACACCTTCTTTTATGTTCCTTGTCTCACTGCTCGTAGTTACTCTAGGGGGTGAAGGCTTGTCTTCCTAAGCTAAAGATTCTCTCTCTCTCTCTCTCTCTCTCTCTGCACAGTAAAGAACAGCAGAGGAACTCAAAGGTTCCCAGGTCAGTGTGGGAGCAGCGCACAAGTGAGATCCGGAGGCAGAACCTGATGACCAGCAGGGAGGCGCTGTACAATGAGCTCGATGCAGACGACCACTGGAAGGTTTGATGATGTCATTCATACGTTAGAACACTTACGTAAGACTCCTGCTAAGATCATTAAAGAACTTTGTTTCTTTATCTCTAGATGAATTATCAGAACCGTTCTGATATGAAGACCCATTCGGACCGCCCACTAGTCGTCAATCCTCAGGAGAACCGTAACAACAATACCAACAAGCCACGGCCGGGAGAACCGGGCCCACAGAACCAGCAGCGGGGTGAAGAATACCTCCAGCACCAGTCCAGATATCATCATCACCATCACACTCACTCCAGCCACCAGTCCCTGCATCACCCAGAGCCGGGGTACGATTGTCCCCGGGGGGGCAGAGGGGAGACAGAGGGTGACAGACGACCCCGACACCATCAGCACAGAAGAAGAGGTGAAGGAGAAAGAGGAGGAAGACACAGAGAACACCACAGCAGGGACCCGGGAGGAGAGAAGCAGAGGAGGCATTGCCATGGAAACCACAGGGATGGAGAGGGAAGGAGGAACAGGGAGCGCCGCCAGCATAGAGTGAGAAAGTGAGTCTTTTTGATTTAGTGCGTGGCTCAGGTTGATGTTTGTGTTAAAAAACTGGCAGAAGATTTAACCTATAACTGTTGGGTCAGCTGTTATCTCTCCTCTCTCTTCTCTCAGAGAGTGTGGTTCATCCATCGCTCGCCCGGTTGAGCCCAGTTTACCTCAGAGAGAGAGCCAGTACACAGAGAACCTGGATAACCTTCGCAACAACAGCAAGATGGCCGTCCACGACCCTGACCCTGATCTTTACGGTCCCTACTGTGACCCAGAGCAGACCAGCAACCTCCTAAACCTGCACAAAGCAGATCTTCATGACAGCAGCTTCATACTAGCAGACTCTACCAACACAGCCGGCAAACCGAGCTACGCTGCCATAGATATGCCCCCTGTTTACCCCTCACTTAATGCCAAATTACAGGGTAAGTGTGTCTTGAAACTAAAAACATAGTTTGACAGGCATATATATTTATATATATCGTCCTTTGTGCAGTGAACAAGAATGCTAACACAGAACCAACTAAAGGAAGTGAGAAAAAAGATGATGGCGACGACAATGGTGGCGATGAAGATGGACCCAAACCAATTCCACCCTTTAGTTCCTGTTTCATTCTGTCCACCACAAACCCGTGAGTTTACGTGAATGTTAGTCCAGATCCTACACTGTTACAATGGTGTGTGTGTGTTTTGTGAGTTTATTGTAATGTGAGTTCTCAGGTTCAGGAGATGCTGCCACTACATCCTGACTCTGAGATACTTTGAGATGTGTATTCTGTCAGTCATTGCCATGAGCAGCATCGCTCTAGCAGCGGAAGACCCGGTGTGGCCCGAATCTCCTCGAAATAACGTGAGTCTTCTGTAGATCTGTTTCATTTGACATGTTTCCAGACACATCGAGCGCATTTGATCCCAAACGTTCTTGACGCATTCGCTCCCTGTTTTGCAGGTTCTGCGCTACTTTGACTACGTCTTCACGGGTGTGTTTACCTTTGAGATGCTCATTAAGGTAATGAGAACCGACTCCTGTGTTTGAGTTTCCTGGTTTAATGCGTCTGTGATGTTTGCATCACATCTTCTGCTGTGTTGCAGATGGTGGTGTTGGGCTTGGTGTTGCACGAGGGCTCGTACTTTCGTGACCTGTGGAACTTTCTGGACTTTGTAGTGGTTAGTGGTGCCCTGGTAGCCTTTGCCTTCGCGTAAGTGCCCTTTACCCCACCTGCTCCTGCCCCGCAGTGCTGCCTGCTGCCCCTGTCTTCTCCTCTGCCACTCTGCTGTCCAGCTGCCTCTCTGGAGCCTGTCAAACACTTTACCTCTCTCTCTCTCTCTCTCTCTCTCTCTCTCTCTCTCTCTCTCTCTCTGTCTCTCTGTCTCTCTCTCTCTGTCTTTCTCTCTCTGTCTCACTCCATCCTGGTCTCTCTTGCTTTTTCTTACACATACTATAGTTCTAAATACACTTGTATTCTGTCTAAACACACAATCTTTCTCAACACACACACACACCCTCATCAAACATGGTAGCTGTCTTGTTTCCTGTCTTAAATCAATTTCTCTCTTTGGCCAATCAGCTCTCCCAGACCCGCCCCTTTTCCATCATCTGTTCAAATCATCCGTCCATCTGTCTTATGTCTCGCTGTTTATTCTGTGTCTCATCTCACTCTCTGTCTGACCTCCTGGTTCTGGTTTAAAGCAATTTATCATCTTTGTCTGACTCACTTCCATCCATCCACAAACTGATTCTATAAACTCCAGTTAAAACCAACAGTCCAGCAGAAAAAAACACAGATGGGACATTTGTTGACAATCAAATCCTTTAACAGCCAAAAAAACAAGTTCCTCTCCACCTGATTTTTAGAAACGTTTCTCAGACCCTGTACTCAGTTTTTTGCAGTCAGAGATTTAGAGCTTTACTTTAGTTCAGAGAAATAACACAAAATAAATGTTTCTACAACAATTGCTTAAACATAAAATGTATGTTTTGTTGGAGTGTCAAGACATTTTCCATCCATCATAACTCTGTCCGCTCCACTGTTCCCCCGCTGAGAGGGGTAGTTTTGTGCCCTGTGGGGGTGAGAGGTCTCCAGGCACCTGTAGCCCTTTAGTGCCCAGGCGGTTCCATGTCTGGATCAGCGAGAACCCGTCCTGCTACAGGTACTCTGGTTTGTTTTCTTTGCACGGCCTGGGGGACCGGCAGGTGGGGCACAAGAACAACGCTAGAACAACGCTAGAACAACGCTAGAACAACGCTAAACTGCTGAGTGTGGGCAGATCAGCTAGTTGCTAAGCAAAAAGAGCGAGTGATGGGCTTTGAATGTGGAATGATTTTAACTTTTGACTAATGTTGTGTGTGTTGTGCATGTTTGATTTAGTGCAGTATGTGTGCATCTTCCTCAGATTACACTGTCATGTACTGATACTGTATTTGTGTGTGATTTGCACCATTTGTGTAATTATTTAAAACCAAAACGTTGCAGTATTATTTAGCAAACCGTTTCCTTCAGCCCTTTATGACATCAGAGTTTGAATGACACTATTTGTGTGGCATTAAAAGTGTCTCTCTTCACTCAAATGTATCTTAGCTATAATAACGTATAAATCTAATTTAAATAAGTAGCTGGTTAGACAAGCGCACCCTAAACCAACAGTCTTTAGAAGGTGTGTGTTTGCATGTATGTTTATGTTGAATAATTTTACTGACATTTTCTGTCTGAGATCCTCAATCAGCAGGAAAGATTTTCAGCAAATGAGTATCACAGAACTGAGAACAGAGGACATGTCAGCACACATCACAGTTCAACCTCTCAACTGCTCGATGCATTCGATTGGATGCGTTCTGGATGTGGGCACGGACCTGCCACTGTCTTTTACCCAGATAACAGGGAACGTTCTCAAAACATTGGCTAACGTTCTCTAAGAGAACTCTCAGTTATCAAAACATTCTTGTAGTAAATTTAGTAAAAAACATTTATAAAATATACCAAAAGCTTTATTCATTCAATGTTTACAAAACTTGCTAAAGTCATTTTTAAAGTTTTTGTTACTTTAACTTTAGTAATGAAGCATTAGAACAATGAAGTTTGTACAAATAACTGGCAGGCATGTAAGCAGATATCAGTGAGGTTTGGGTTCTTTGAGGTTGTGTGTGAGAGATTCAGGACCGCTTTAAACGTTCACGGTGACATACTGCCATCTTGAGGTGACTGCAGTGTGGCGGCCATTTTGGCTCCAATGCTGTCTGTTATGGGTTCCACCTCCATTCTGGCTCAAGTGTTAAATACAGCGTGATGATAAAGGGCTGAGGTGGAACGAATCTCCTCTCGCTCACAGACTTGGCGTGGCAGAGGATTCACCAATACTGCAATGGGTTGTTCTGATCTGTGTGGCAGGTTGAAATGCTCAGTTATTGATTTAGGACAGGCCCAGAGACCTGCAAAGTTATAAGTATAAGTTAATCATAATGAGCTTCACTGTAAATAAACACTTTCTGACACGATTCTTCATCAGATCTGTGTAGCTTTCAGAGCTTTTAAGGGTTTGTGTGGAACTAATCTAAACTAATTGCACCATTGATGTTGTTTGACTTTGTGAAGACACTTTTTCTCTGTAGTATCACACATCAGGGCATTTAAAGAATGTCTATCTGTCTGTCTGTCTTTCATATTAATGTCTTTCCTCTGCTAAGCCACTCCCAGTATCTTTCTTCTGTGTGCGTTTCTCTTTTCCTCTGTCTCTTTCTCTCTGTTTTCTGCTCTCACTCTCTTTTATGTCCACCTCTGGCGATGAACAGGAGTCTGTCTGGGTAATATCTTTATTATCGCGCAGCTACGTCCCGCTCACAGTATGGCTTCTCTCTCTTTCCATCCCTCCCTCCCTCTTTCCTCATTCTATCCATTACTTGTTTCATTAAATGCAATGAAACTTGACTTTGTCTTTTGGATTGAGCTTCAAGTTCTTCTAGGGACAAGATACAGTTTGAGCTTAACATCTCAATAAATGCTGTGTTGTCATGTTACCCACGATTAACACAACCAGCCTCTCATTCACAGACCACCATTCCCCCGTCCCGCTAACACACTAAAAGAAAGAAAGAGTTTTGCTTAACATTTGTGACACTTTTGAATGTTTTATGCTTCTGAAATGTCTGGAAAAGGTGATGAGTGGAATTTTTGAAGAACTATTGGAACTTCCAATAGTTGCATGAACGTCACATAAAAACTCAACATGTTTCACGTGTGATTCCCTGGGTTCCCATGGGAATTAAATTCCAAAACTTCACATTTCACATCGGATCACGTTTTTGAAGACACACAGAAAGACACATGTGAAGTTCATGTGTCTTTCTGTGAGGAAATATTACTGCTCATACTGTGGTATCAGCGGGTACTGAAAGTATCTTCTACATTCTGAGCATAAAGAACATTCTTCATGGTCTATAAGTGAAATGTGATTGAAGGTCTCATCCTACTCTTCCTCTCACCACACAGTATTTAAAATCCTGTTGTTTTGCCTTCAATCCACAGGGGGAGCAGTAAGGGGAAAGATATTAGCGTCATCAAGTCTCTGAGAGTCCTGAGGGTGCTACGACCTCTCAAGACCATCAAACGTCTTCCCAAACTAAAAGTACCGTCGCCCCGATCACCTGCTACTAGCTTTGCCAGGTCGCTCTCTGAAGTGCTAATTCATGTTGTTGGTTTCTGTCAGGCGGTGTTTGACTGTGTCGTGAACTCTCTGAAGAACGTCTTGAACATCCTCATTGTCTACATGCTGTTCATGTTTATCTTCGCTGTGGTGGCTGTACAGCTCTTTAAGGGACGATTTTTCTACTGCACAGATGAGTCCAAAGAGTTCGCCCGTGACTGCAGGTGAGGAGATTCAGAGCACCTAAAACCTGGACTCTTTCAATGCTCACAGAACTATCAAATCATTCATAACGTTTTTTTACAACCTAAAATTGTTAGGCTGCATATGTTTGACATCTTGGCTGTGTTTGCATTCAGGGGCGAGTATTTGGTGTATGAGCGTGATAATGAGGTGAAATCTCAGAAGCGGGAGTGGAAGAAGTACGATTTTCACTACGACAACGTGCTTTGGGCCCTGCTTACTCTCTTTACCGTGTCCACTGGAGAGGGCTGGCCACAGTGAGTTGAACACACACCGGTGAACATACACGGTAGCTGTTGGGCAATACAGCTTAAAAATCTATCTGTTATGTAGATGTGAATGTTTTATTTTATTAAAGCTGTAATCCGTGACTGAACATGACAGATCAGTGTTTGACAAAATCACCTTTCCCTGATGCAATGGTTTCCTGTGAAACCTTTAAACAGAAGGAAGTTCTGGCATATAGCTCATGTTCTGTAGAGGCTGCAGAGTTTGTAACTTGTCCTTACAGCAGATGTTTAGAATTTAAACTTGTCTTCCATGTTAAGTAAAAAAACTCTGCAACTAACCTGCAGTTTTATCTTTTAAACAGCGAGGCAAAGTCACAGATTACAACTTTAAAGATTTAAATGTTTCTTTTCTCTTTCAGGGTGTTGAAGCACTCAGTGGACTCCACGTACGAGGATCAGGGTCCAAGCCCGGGGTACCGGATGGAGATGTCCATCTTTTACGTGGTGTACTTCGTTGTCTTCCCCTTCTTCTTCGTAAACATCTTCGTAGCTCTCATCATCATCACCTTCCAGGAGCAAGGAGACAAGATGATGGAGGACTACAGCCTGGAAAA
Source organism: Yasuhikotakia modesta (assembly GCA_036877545.1). NCBI lineage: Eukaryota > Metazoa > Chordata > Actinopteri > Cypriniformes > Botiidae > Yasuhikotakia > Yasuhikotakia modesta. Next base: position 12,103 of record JBAJNP010008840.1, read on the forward strand.
GAACGAGGTATGTTTTCTGTAATAAAAGTTGATATTTCAGCCAATATTTAAGCACTCCATGTCTCTTTTTGAACATGTTAGCAAACACGTGATGTTTGCACATGATGAAACATACAACACGCTACATGTGACACATCCACCAGTGTTTCCTGTTGTTCTCTGTTTTCTAGAGAGCCTGTATTGATTTTGCAATAAATGCCAAACCTCTGACACGCCACATGCCGCAGAACAAGGAGAGCTTTCAGTACCGAATGTGGCAGTTTGTGGTGTCTCCGCCGTTTGAGTACAGCATCATGGCTCTCATAGCGCTCAACACAATCGTCCTGATGATGAAGGTATCGGCTCGCGTACAGACGCGTTAATACTGACCTGTTGTACCCGGGCAGCTCATTTTTCTCTGCTGTGTTGGTTGCAGTATGATGGAGCCTCGGCTGCTTATGACAAAGTCTTAAAGAACCTCAACATTGTGTTCACGACGCTCTTCTTCATGGAGTGTATTCTGAAAATCATCGCCTTTGGTGCCCAAGTACGTCTCACTGAACACACGTTTGAACATCTGGATTTTTCTGTGAGCGTTAATCATCGTGTTTAAAGATATCACAGATTGTTAATTCATAAGCCCTGTTACTTATTTATACTTTTGATTTGTATGAATCTTTTTTTCCTCCTATCCCTTTATAAAATAGCGCCTGAAACAAATGTTTCCAGAGAAGATCTGGGATGTGATTGGCTGCCGTTCCTTAATGCTTCTCTCAAAGCAGGACAGGGTCCTCTCATGTGATTGGTTAACACATGCTCTGCTTTTTGTTTTTTTCAGAATTATTTCCGAGACGCTTGGAACGTTTTTGATTTTGTGTCCGTTCTCGGCAGCATCACGGATATTTTAGTAACGGAGATCGGGGTAAGTGCAAAGTTCAGAGCGTTAAAATCTTAACATGTAATTAACACATCAGCCTATATGTTGTGTTTCTAATGGCAAACAGTTTTGTTTGCTAAAAATGCAATATGCTACGTCTTACATTATTAAAGACAAAATTTTCTTTAGGTTCTTTCACAATAGCTAAATAACTTATTCAGTTTTGTGTTCAGTATTGTGTTTGTGTGTATGTCTATGTTTCAGTGTGTATCTGTGCTTGTTTGTGCCATACATGTGGAGACTCTGTCTTTAAAGTAAGACAGAGGGCCTTTAATCCATAATGACTTTTTCCTGTTTTATCTGTTTTACATGCGTTCTTTGTTCCTCTGATTTGTTGGCGATAAATCCATCCAATAAAAAAAATGCACTATGAAATTCTCACATCCTCCATCTCATGTCTTCATCCAAACCCCATCACACGCTCGCTGTACATGTGCACATCAATGTACCGCAACAACCTGCAGAATCTGGTTGGTTTGTCATTTTCTCTCTGCTTCTAATGCATCCATTACCCACAATGCCTCTCTCTTTCCCTCCCTCCTTCATTAAAGCGCGTGTTTTCAGTATGACAGCCCCTGTCTTTTGCTCTGCTGTAGTTTCTCCTCTGTACTGAAGAGGGCGCTGCGTCTCACAGACGTGTGTATGCTGAAACTGGAGTGATTCTCAAAAACCAGTCCACACGTTTTAGGCCGGTCCGCTACAGCTACCTTTTTCAGCTACAAAATGTCTACAAAACCCACAATGTACACAATGCAATTGCAAAGTGCTGATAAAGTCACAAGGTTGGTGTAATCTGTGTGGATTGGACCATTGAGTATCACATGACCAGTGCTGCCAGTCCCCATTGGTCAGTGCTGTTGGCATGTTGTATGTTTGTATGTACATTTGTAACAGTGCACCTGTGGCTTGGCTGTCCCAGCAGATCAGTGCATTTGATGAAGAACAGTTGATGCTTTAACATACGATTGGATGACGACTGTTTTATGATGTTTTTTCTCTCCTGAATTAATTTGGCTATATTTCATTCACCATTTATTTTATTAAAGTGATATCAGTCCCATTTTAATTATTTAATACATTGAATTTATTTATCAGTAATTTTGTTCTTTGACTTATTTGTTCCAGTTTTAATAAAGGAAGTGAGAATAAGTGAGATTCATTATCTCTGTGGAAACTGATTCAGTTTTTTCCCCATCTTACATTATTTCTCTGCTATATCTTTGCTTTATCTTACACACTCTCTCACTCTGTTCCTGCACTCTTTCACTTCCTCTCCTCCCTTCTGAAACGTTCTTCTTCATCTCCACACATCTCATGTCCTCAGAATAACTTCATCAACCTGAGTTTTCTGAGACTCTTCAGAGCGGCTCGTCTCATTAAACTCCTGAGGCAGGGAGAGACCATCCGAATTCTGCTCTGGACATTCGTTCAGTCCTTTAAGGTACGGAAAGTCATTTTTATGTCTACGCCCAAAAACATTCGTATGCAGCATATATATGACAATACGGATAATTATAGTCCCTAGAATGAAAATCTGGATCTGAACTTTTGCAACAATTTTGTAATCTGTTTAACATGTATGTTCTCTCTCTCTCTCTCTCTCTCTCAGGCTCTGCCGTATGTCTGTCTGCTCATTGCGATTCTGTTCTTCATCTATGCCATCATTGGCATGCAGGTGACATCAGTTCCATTCCAAACTATATGAGAAATGATGACAGTGAAGTGAATGTTGGCGTATCTCGCGGTGTTTTGTAGCTGTTTGGGAACTTGGCGCTAGATGAAGACGGAGAACATGCCATCACAGAACACAACAACTTCAGAACGTTCTTCATGGCTCTCATGCTCCTCTTCAGGTGAGCACCGCTGTCTCTGACCTTCATCTTTCACTAAACCCACCCTCATCTTCACACTGTTTGGGTCACAGGAGCGCGACGGGTGAGGCATGGCATGAGATCATGCTGGACTGTCTGGGAGGAATGCCGTGTGATCCAGATTCTGGGAACGAGGGCCAGGAGTGTGGCAGTAACTTCTCCTATGCGTACTTCGTATCTTTCATCTTCCTTTGTTCATTCCTGGTAAGAATTCTGCTCAGTTTTCTTTGGTTTCATTTTGCTTTATTCAACTCATCAGAAATGCTTTTTTTTGGATTTTTAAAATTTCAGCATACATAGAAAAAATACAGAAAGTAACTGCAATTTTTCCATTCCTGCTTGTGTGTGTGTGTCTGTGTGTGTGTGATCACGCGTGTGTGTGTCTGTGTGTTCAGATGCTGAATCTCTTTGTCGCTGTCATCATGGATAACTTTGAGTACCTGACCAGGGACTCGTCTATTCTGGGTCCCCATCATTTAGATGAGTATGTGAGGATATGGGCCGAATACGACCCTGCAGCCTGGTGAGTTACACACACACACACACACAAAACATCACATTGACTGCAATGACTTAATTCTCATGTTTATGGCTTGCGTGTGGATGCCGGTCATCTGCACAGATAAGTCTTCTGTATTTGTAACTGCATACCAGCGTTTACAAAATACACCTCCTGTATTTTGACTGATAAAACCCAGTAGCTGTCGCTGTATGCAGCTCAATTAAGTCATTGGATGCAGACGGACACGGGGGGTGTTTAGAACAGCACCAGAGATCATTCAAGCACAGCTTCCAAAATTTACTCATGTGAGAACTCAATGCTTTTGTTTATATTTTATAACCCAGAAAAGTTTCAAACTGCTGCTGTCCAGAAAAGTTTGTAGTGACCTGTCAGTGTTTAGTATAGTTAGTATAGTTTTGGTGGGCATGGCCTTTGAAAGATCCAGTTTTTTATTGGTTGGAGGCTGTGGAACAGCCAATGGAGCGCCGCTGGGTTCGGTGTGTGATGTGTCACTGGATATGTGTGCTTTGTCACTCTCTTTGTGCTCTTCCTCTCCACTTCCTGTTTTGGCCTCTCTCTCTTCTCTCTCTTCCTGTGTGTTTCCCCCTCTAACCTCCCTGTATTTTTCTTGCAGCGGCCGTATTCATTATAAGGATATGTACAGTTTATTGCGGGTTATCGATCCCCCGCTGGGCTTAGGCAAGATATGTCCTCATAGGGTGGCCTGCAAGGTTTGGAACCTCCTAAACCAAAGATTTAAGCACCTGAAGACTGGAATGAATGTTGCTTTTCTTTTTCCGTAGTTCTGTTTTTTTACTCTTACAATTCATTTGTGTTATTTTAAATGCATTCTGATACGTCATTTGAGAATGTGTGGGACAATGCAAACACCTTTATACGCATGTCGTGCTCCAATCTGTACCACTGCCTGTGGAATGAATCACTCCTAACAGCCAATCAAAAGACAGAAAACCAACCGATCGGCCATTTTGTTGTTTATTTCTGCTTGCCTTTGTATAATGTCTTGGCGGGTCTGGTGTAAGGTGCATTGTTCTGTTGGGTTAGGGATCAGAAGACTGCATTGACATTGACTGCCACAGTTCACCACAAGCAGCGAGGCTTTCCTATGTCTGTTTGACGCCCTGCTGCGGTTCTATGCGACCGTGTTACAATCACATAGATCAGTGTTTTAACTACAACTAAAACCAGTTTCCCCTCCTCCTAATTATCCACCACTTGCATAATCACAGATCCAGCCAATCAGGAGCCCTCATGCTCTCAGAACCCCGCCCCTCACCCATGACAAAACAGTAACCTGTGTGTCTTTGTTTTTCCTCTTCCTTTTTAATTTTGTTTTTATTTCCCTACTCTTATATTTCCCACAATCCTTCACTTTGCCCCATGGTCTCCTCCCTCTCCGTTGATTTATTCACCCATCTTGCTTTTTTATTTTTAATTTTATTCTCCTTGTTTATTTTTGGGGTCTTCCCGCCCCCTTTCCCACCCACCCACCGCCCCCCACAGCGGCAGGATCAGTTACAGTGATATGTATGCGATGCTAAGACACATGTGTCCACCGCTGGGCCTGGGGAAGAGGTGCCCGGCTCGGGTCGCTTACAAGGTTAGCGGCAGCGGCCCGTCGCGGGTGCCACAGCCAATCAGAGCTGTCCGTTGTTCTGTTAGTGTTGGTGTTGGTGAGCTGCTGTATATTTTTTGACGTTGTGGGTCCCGGCGAAAGTGTTTATCCGCTGACACGCAAACACACGTCCACTGGAGAGAGAGAACACAGAATAACTTCTCAGCCCTTCTGCACTCACACTGATACACACACATGCAGAAAACAGCCAGATTACACCCTGTGGAACCGACACTGTTTGGTATTTAATGGTGTTTAAAAATAACTAAATAAATTGGCTTACAGGATTTGTAACAAACTTCATATAGTTATTTCTCAGGTTTAAACTCACAGGTTTTGTGGCTCAAGTACAACTATAAAAACACAGAAGACACAAAAACAGATTTGAGGGATAGACGCACACGAGGAACATTCGTGCGTCTGCAGAAAGACTGAGAAGAACCGTGTCTTTTTCTTCTGCGTCTCTCTCTCCGGTGGATGACCTCTTACTGTCCACATATCTCTCCTCTCACACGTTTTCAGTCAGATTTATATGCACTCAGTCGTCATGTTTTTAGCTTCGTCCGTTTTGTTTTTATTTAGTAAATCACCAGTAGAGTCACAGATCAGCTTCTCCATGTGTCCTTCGGTTCTGTCAATGCAGTACTGGCCTGTTTTCATCCCTCTCTCTCTCTTTCTTACTGTCTCTCGCTCTTTCTCTGCTCAGATCTCTCCCACCAGTTGCATTTAAAAAACGTTACTGAGACATCTTCTTCATCCTCTTCCTCTGACTTCTCATGCTTTCTTATCATTTCCATTCATCTCTAACAGGAACAATTCTCAGAACATAACATTTATCTGTGGTTCTCTAAGTTCTTCTCTCTTTCCACACCACTCCTCCTCTCTCATTATGTTGTGTGTGGAACACATCTCGCAGCTTTACAGTCTGAAGTGAACTAACCGGTGTATCCGCCCCTAATTCAGACCCACACCGGCTCAGTGTAACAACCATTTCTCCTCCTTAACAATGCAGGGAATGACGCCCCGTATCTGACTTTCAGAAAACTGCAACCGTTTGCCATTGAGAGACCAGAAACATGAAAAATCTGTATAACCAAATCATAAGCCCAACGAGGACAAAGACAATTAAGAAAGCAAAAAACAACACGAGTGCTGACCTGAGAATAAAACGATGCTCTCTGTGCGCTCCTCGTTTTGTGAGGGTTGGGGAGGGTCGCATGCAATGCATGCTGCATGTACTGCGTGCTGCATGAAGGGGAGAGCGATGTGTGGTTCGGAGGGTGTGTGACATCACAGGGGGAGTGCTGCATTGCATATGCTTTTGCATGGCCGTCGCAGGAATTGCAGCATCGCAAGAAGCACGCACACGTTCTGAAACTACAAACACACACACGCTTCAGACTTGCGCCATGTTGTGTGCTTGTGTGTTCCAGCGTTCCTGAAGGTTAATCCAATTAATGATAAAGGACCTAAAAATGTTTTAGGTTCCTTTTCATTTGTTGGTTTGTTCAGGAACAGGCAGGGGAGCTGATTCAGGGTCCGTTTCTGCATTTTGAGCCCCAGAAATGTTTTGGGCCTGTTGTATATAACTGCTCTGAGATCAGTTTTTAGAGACAGACGATGACTTCATCTGATGTGATACTGCCTCTGTCATCTGTGAGAGCTTCAGTCAAGTTTCCAGTTTGATGTTTTTCTCTACAGATGTTTGATTTGATTTGTCTTACAGGATGTGTGAATGTAAACACGTTCATTTACACATTATATTGCTGCAGGTTGTCTGTCAGTCACAAAAGCTGCTCTCACAGATTAACAGATTAAAGTCATGCTGTCTTAAGTTACATAAAACTAAATTCAGACAGTTTATATTTTGACTGGTCATTCATTTGCATTTGGCAACGTCCTGATAAACTCCCCCATGCCTTTATTAGCCAACCACACATCTGATTGGAGGTTTAACTTACACGGTCCCGCCCTCATCCTCTCTGATTGGCTGTCCACAGAGACTGCTGCGTATGGACCTGCCTGTTGCCGATGACAACAGCGTGCATTTTAACTCCACTCTCATGGCTTTGATCCGCACAGCGCTGGACATCAAAATCGCCAAAGGTACGAACAGATTCAGTGTGTGATATTATTACATTTGTTTAATATATGTAAAGTATCAACCAAACTAAACCTTTCATGTGTTTGTGTGTCTCTCGTATCTTTTGAATGAATGTGGTTGTAATTACGTTTATGTGATGTTTTATTTTGTCTGTGTTTATGCTTCTCATCTTGACATTTATGTGTGTGTATCGGGGACACATGATGTGTGTATTTGTGTGTGTATATATATTTGTGTGTGTGTGT
>JBAJNP010008841.1:0-19372 GCA_036877545.1 Yasuhikotakia modesta
ACACTGTATACTGACACACTGTATACTGCTACACTGTATACTGCTATAATCAAAGATCCGTTCAGTAACGCGTGGGTCTTGTTCACACGTACACGGATGGTTTCAGATGTTAGTGATGCGTTTCATTGATGAACACTGACACACACAACAACCCTCTAAATCACTTCATGTCGCTTACGACAGTCTGTGTTTGTCGGAAAGAAGTCAGTAACTTTACACTAAAGTCTTCCATATAGATCATTCCTGTTTCAGATTCACCATTCAACTCACTGAATAATTCATTTATTCAAACAGCAACACCAGTTCAAAAATCAAAGAAAAATAAATAAAACGAAATAGTGTTTATGAATTGCTCATGCACATTATGAAGAGTTTCTCCATGGCGATACATTAATGATAACCGTGAACGTAAAGTACAAGATCTTCTGAGCTGTGCTGTCGGAAGCGTCGCTGCGTCACTTCCTGTCTCCACCAGCTGGTGCGACGCCGTGATCCGCAAACGTCCGTCCCGGAGCCGCTGCAGGTAAGACCCGCGGCCGCCGCCACGCGCCTGTCATCGGACGGGTTTTGACGTGTCTGCGGTGTTTCTAAATGCGTGTCAGCGAGCACTGCTGAAGGCTAACTGATATTAGCTCCAGAAACACTGATGCTTTTCCAAGCATTTAATAAGACATTCAGTCTTCAGATGAGTCGGACAATAGCAGGGCGGTGGTTAAACTGGTTAAAGTGGTTAAACTGGTTAAAGTGGTTAAAATGGTTAAACTGGTTAAAGGGGTTAAAGTGGTTGAACTGGTTAAAGGGGTTAAAGTGGTTGAACTGGTTAAACTGGTTAAACACTCCAGTTAAACACTGTCTGATCTCCATCATCTGCTGTCTGATCTCCATCATCTGCTGTCTGATCTCCATGACTCTCTTAAAGGACAATTCACTGCCCGGCTCCCTAAATTACAGCGGGACACTTCAACGCCCCGAACAGGCACCGGTCCGCTCGCCTGAAGTCAATGAAATAAAGCGGCTTAAGAGTGTCAGTGCCTTCAACTCCCTCATGATACACGTCGGGCGTTGAAGGCGCTGACACTCTTAAGCCGCTTTATTTCATTGTTTCACGAACCGCAATGAATCAAATCTATTATTAGGGTTCATGTGATCCATACACGATCACGCTGTGGTAAATCAGTTCATTTCTGCCCCTGTGTCTGTCTCTGTCTGTCTCTATACATTTACAATGTGTGGTATTTGCAGCTTGTTGTGCTGATTGTACATGAGTTTGTGACAGTTCTGTGTCCTGCATCTGTTCTAATATGTATAATTGTTGGTTTCCACATTAGCCTGTGATTCTGCCGCTCAGATGTGTGTGAGCAGCTCAGAGTATCACATTGTTCTGTTTGCTGTTTCAGTGCTGCCTCAGTAACAGTAACTTTTAAAGCTCTGAGCTGCTGGAGCGTCTGTAGAACCTGAGAGTATTTACTGTTTGGGAAATTAAACATGAGAGTCACAGCTAAATGGATGCTGCAGTTTAAACACATATTTACCTGAATACTGAACACATGTTCACCTGAACACTTTACAGAAATACGTTTATAACGTTTGTGGAAGGTTTGTTTTTAAACCAGCTACTTTGACCTGTTTCTGCTAGACCAGAATGCTCTTATGTTTGTTTGTCCTCAGCTGAATGGAATGAAGTTTTTTGGCTTAAATTCTCTCAATGTTTATTTATTTTTTTACCGTTTCCTGTTTTGTTCAGTCTGTGTGAATAAAACGCAGCAGAACACAATCAAGTCTGTTTCTTCATTTGACAGGATTTGGAATATGAGCAGATTGTTGGCTAATGCTGTTGCTATGGAAAGAGGTCAGCTACCAAACATTTATTACTAATAAAGTTTCACTAAAACCCCTCAGAATAATCTTCAGTTCTAAATAAATCATTTGAGCACTGCAGTTGTTCTGCACTTTTGCTCTCTTTTCCTTCTTTTCCTTCTTGCTCAGTTCAGAGGGAAGTTTCAAGGTTTCCTGACTAAGTTTGGACACAGTGAGAGCCGGTGTGTGTGTGAGAGTGAGAGAGATACCCCTTACAACGTATTCCAGTGTTGTTCTGAATATGCTTCAACCTGTTGCTGAATGCTGTTGCATGAGAGAAGATGTCTGCTGAATAAAACACAGGGGTCTGATTACAGCCAGTGACTGTCAGGCCGACCAGCAAGCCAATCAGCTGCTGTAATTCTCACAATGAAGCGGCTGAACTGCAGCACTGAGCAGAAGGACTGTTTGTGAACTGTATCAGAATCTACAGAGGTTTGTCGTTTTTGCTGTAAGGTTCAGTTCAGTGTGGAGTTTTCAGCTGTTGATAAAGTAAAAATCTTCTAATGGCTGTGTGCTGAGGAACGCAGTAATGACAGCAGAGCATGCAGCAGTTGCGTTGTGTTTGCCTGTTGTGCGTCTGCTGTGACTGGGAACCCTAAAATAATCTCACAGGCGCTCTGGAGTTCCAGAGGAAATGAGAGCTAAACAAACATTCTACTGATCTGCTAGAGGCAAGTGAACTGAGATCAACCACTGAGTGTTGTTTCAGGCACACAAATATTAATTACCGTAAACAATGGTTTTGTCAAACTGTTGGCTGTCAACAAGCAACAGGGAGATTAAAGTGCTCAGATTTGATGCATTGATACAGAATTGACAGGACACAGCGAGATGTCTTCTCATTTAAACTCCAGAGATTTTAGCTGTTTGAATGTGGTGTTGAAGCTGTTGAACAGACCAAAACCTGCCTGCCAAATATCTGTAGAATTCAGCTAAACGTGTGTGTCCGGTTTTTACTTGTGTCGAGGATTTGGATCTTATCGCAGGTCTGTTCTAATCTCTGCCTGTGTTGTGTTATCAGGTGAATGAGGCAGGTCACCCAGCAGCGCCTTTAATATCACTGGAGCATGAGGCTACAGGTGTGAGGTCACAGGTGATGTCATGTTTACTAATTGGCTACATCTCTCTGTTGTCATAAGTAAGTTGTTCTAGTAAGTTGTTTCCAACATCAGATTTATATCTGACTACATTATCTGATCTCTACCAGCTGTCTTCCTCTATCTGTGTGTGTGTGTGTGCAGTTTGTGGTTTGACGTAGAAAGTGAGATTTTGAGGTTTCAGACGAGCAGAAGAAACTTCAGGACTGTTAACCACAGCAGGAATGTGATTCTCACAGCAGAAGTCACAAGATGGACAAAAGTGTGTTGTAGGTTTTTTTGTCTGGTTTTACTTGCATTGTAATTGGGATATTGTAGCCATCTGTTATGACTCTCAAGCTTTCAAATCAGTGAAGCCCCCCTGAACACCTTAGCAACCATTTAACAATGCATTGACAACCACCCACAACACAAGCAAGAAATGTCACCTATTTTAGCTTCATGTTTTCTTTGTATTTATTGGTAAATTAGACAGTCATTTTCATGTGATCAGTGCTGCCTTTATTAACCAATCACCTGTGTAGATGACGCTTGGAAGGAAATGTCAAACACACAAGTGTGTGATCTGTCTCTCTGTCTGTCTGCCCACAGGACACGACCCAGATACAGATGGTTGGAGCTTCTGCTGCTCCAGTCTGGGTTTGCTGAGGAGCACATTTGTGTTTCTGTTGTGAGTGGAACTACCTCAGACACTTAAACGGATGGAGAGGGAGTCCAGCGATCTTCTCTGTCTTTCTCTTCCCTCTGCCCAATCCTGACCAGACCCAACCAACAACAGCATTTGAAACCCTCTGTCAGACTGGAACCCATAACAGCGGAGCACAAACCCTCCTCTGGACTCTGAAAGGTGCCGCGGCATCATCACCCTCCTGTAAAGTTGGTCTTTCTTTTTCTAAAAATTCTAACAATATTTTTGATGACAGATTTGAAGTCTTTATTTTATTAGAGGTCTCCAGAAAGCTGGAATTCAGAGGCTTTTGTTGCTTCCGTTGGAAGGATTAATGCACTTTAAGTTTTGCTCCAGATTGAAGGAATGCAGGGTGTGAAAGGGACGCAAAGCACTTGTCACGGACGGCAGGGATTTTTTAGTTTTTTTGGGATATTGAGTTGTTTTATGTAAGCGTGAGTCTCAGTCTGACATGACCTGCTGTCTGATGGACTCCAGCTGTCTGTTCACTCAGTTCCACGTCAGGTGGCTTTGAGAACTGGTGTAAGGTCACACAGTCTCCTTAAGGACAGACACTCTGGGTTGCGTTGAATGCATGTATTGTTGCAGTGCTCAGGAAACTCAAATGGACTACAAACTGCGCTTTTTGATTGGCGGGTCCAAGCACAAAGTGCAGCAGCACCAGCAGTTCCAGTTGCCCGAGCTCAGCCGGACCCTCAGCGCTCCTTTGGATTCTTCCTGTTCCACCTCATCTTCCATGGCAACCATAAGTTCCTCCACTTCTGGTTGCCAAGTGCCACCCCTGGGTGCTACCACAGCGATTGCGGACCTTCAGCAGGGAATCTCCAAATACCTGGATGCACTGAACGCTTTCTGCCGTGCTAGTGTTTTCTTAACGGAGCTCTTTGGCAGCGTGTTCCGGGACTCCCGATATTCCAAAGCAGCTATGCAACTGAAGGACGTGCAGGAACACGTGATGGAAATGACCATCCGGCTCACCACCGCAATAAAGCCCGAGATCGGCAAGATGCTGATGGAGCTCAGCGCCGGCGTGGCTAACTGCAAAGACCAAACGGACTTCAGCCTGCAGGACGTGGAGGTAAGTCCTCCAGGGCCTTCAAGTCCTGCACTGGGGCCTTCATAAGAAAAGTGACCCTGGATCAGTTTCCCTGAGTCTTGTGATCTGATTTGTTGCCGTATGAGCTTTTAAACTCTGATCCTGAGAGGTTTTAAATGCATTAGTCCATATTTACTGCTGATGACAGGTCAGAACCATCTGGACTAGAGTCAGTGTGAGAACTGTGAAGTGTGTAGATCACGACAGGACAGGGACTTTTCCAAAAACATGGAGGTTGAAAGTCTCATGTCCTGCTATATAACTGAAGGTAGTGCTGTGATTTGATTCAAGGAGTTTGTTAGCAGCCGGTGAGTGTAGTTTCTGATTTCCTCTGTTTCTGTACGTGGGGCGCCACTTGTTTTCTCAGTCTGCTGTTGCACAATTGCACATATTTCTGTCCTTACACCTCGGCCTGTAGATATTTTCACCTGTAACAGACTCTTTCTCTGCTGTGGGTGGAGCTACAGGCATGATCTCTGCTGAACATGCGTCTGAATACACAATCTCTCTCTCTCTCTCTCTCTCTCCCTCAGGTGTTGGGTCGCTGTTTTCTGACCGTTATGCAGGTACATTTTCAGTTCCTGTCGCAGGCGCTGCAGAAGGTACAGCCGGCTGCGCAGTCGTGTTTGGCAGAGGCACTGGCGCAGGTTCAGGAGAGGCGGGGCAACGGACACACCCAGAAGACGGAGCTGGAAGAAGCCGTCCGCTCATGGAAAGGGGCATCAGAGGTACATGAGACCACTATTTAAATGTAAGAAGTTCTCAGTTCATTGTCATTAGGGTATCTGTGTTTACTGTAATGTGCACAGTGTACATATATACAATGTTTATACATGAAAGCATTAATTACTGTGTGCGTGTTGGGTGACTGCGTGTTGGGTGACTGCGTGTGCGCGTGTTGGGTGACTGCGTGTGCGCGTGTTGGGTGACTGCGTGTTGGGTGACTGCGTGTGCGCGTGTTGGGTGACTGCGTGTGCGCGTGTTGGGTGACTGCGTGTGCGCGTGGCTGCGTTTTGGGTGACTGCGTGTTGCAGAAGACGGCGTGTCTCAGGGAGAGAGGGAGAGACGGCTGTCTGTCTGGCAATCAGGTCCAGCGGCTCTTTTGCTCTCAGAACACCTGTATACCTGAACACCAGCTGAAAGAACTGAACGGCAAGATCAACAATGCTCTGCAGGTCAACACACACTCACTCACACACACACTGCAGGTCAACACACACTCACTCACACACACACTGCAGGTCAACACACACTCACACACACACTCACACACTGCAGGTCAACACACACAAAGAATTCTACACTGCAGCTATGGTCGGGTCATATGTACACATGGTTTCAGAATATGTTTGGTTAGAGTTTTTAGTGTGTGTGTTCTGCAGGCTTATAAAGCAGCACTAGATTCCCTGGGTCGCAGTGAATACTCTCTGAAGGCTGGATTTCACCTTAATCCTAAAGCAGTGGAAGCAGCTCTGCAGGTAAGTTTACAGTGAGCGCAGTGAGCGTGTGCAGCGAGTGTGAGGTTTAAAGTCATCGGCATCATCTGCTGCACTGAGCAGCAGACTAACAGTTTTATATGCCACAGTTTTATTGTGTGTGTGTGTGTTTCGCATTTGATCATTTGTGTGTGTTCAGGGCTGCTGCAGTGATGCAGAAGCGCAGCAGGCTGGGCGGGTTCACACCACGTCTCAGCCCATCCAGTGTGAATTACCCACAATCCCCATCCAGATTGGATCTCACCTCCTCAGGGGAGTTTCCTGTAATGAAAGTGCATCAGACAACCTCAAACTGAAAATGGTATTCTGACCTCTCTGGAGATGTCAGTACATCAACATACAGCGTTACAGCTAATTCAAAAATAATACAGATATGCTAAAGTCTCTTAGAAACTTGTTTGCCATTTTAATGTGGACAAAGTAGTTTTTCTCATTACTGTAAAATAATCACTACATTCCTTAATCGCTTTCTTTTCCCAGCATGCCGTACTGCAGCTGATCAAAGATGCTGTGGATCAGAACGGCGCGGCCGTGCGAGATGATTCTCCCATCACGCAGGTGCTGAACCAGGTGTGTCCCTCCAACTGGAGAGGAGCGTGTAAGACCGCCGTTCAGCTGCTGTTCGGACAGGCTGGACTGGTGAGTGCAGAACCACACTTCTGACTGTCAGCATGGAGTCTGATCCACTGTTCAGCTCAATCTGGCCAAGCTCTGGTGTTCCTGAGTCATTGTATCAGTAGTTTTGTGTTCAGCAACGACCAGCATGGTTTTAAACTCCAGCAGTCAAGGGAATTAATGACTGAACTCAGTTCAGTGATGCAGTGCGTGTGTGTGTACAGGTGGTGGTGGACACTGCTCAGATTGAGAATAAGGAAGCTTATGCCCCTCAAATTTCTCTTGAAGGTTTTAAAGTTGTGATCCAGGTTCCCTCCACATGGTGAGTGAAGCGTCTGCTGTAATGATGTAATGTGTCTGTCATGTTATCAGAGTGAAGATTAAATGTGTGCAGACTGAGATAAATGATTGATTTCTGAGTGGTACAATGTTTGGATGTGCTGACATCTTCTCACTGGTCTCTCAGGTGTCTGAAGGAGGATCCTGCCACCATGTCTCTCCTGCAGCGCTGTCTGGATCCAGAGAAACCTCTGGCTCTGGTGGACGTGTTGTACACCGCGGTCTTTGACCTGAACTGCTGGAAGAAGCACAAGTCAGTTTACCTCACTCACGTCACTCACAGCGTTAATCAGAAATCAGACCATGTTTGAATTGAGATGGTCAAACAGTATCAATGATGTCATTGTTCCCTTGTTCAGTGTTTCTGTACAAACATTAGTGGAGTCTGTTGTTTTACTGAAGTTCTGAATGAATCTTTCTGATGTTAGCATTAAAGGAACGGTTCATCCAAAAATAAAACAATCTTTAAAAATGATCTAGTAATGAAGTCAAATACAGCTCGGATGGATTTCATTTTTGGTGAACTATTCCTTTCATTTCTGAAATGTAGTCATGTATGCTAGTAGTAAGTTCACTGAATGCCAATAAAATCATTGAACACAAGTCTTCATATTTACATCATCCTCACAGAGCCGTTGATTGTTCTGCACAGTTTTGATTGTAATGGTCTGTTGGTATCTGCAGGGAACAGGCCTTGTCCACTATTCAGATTCAGCTGCAGCGAGACATGACTGACTACAGCAGCCCTGCAGGAAACGGCTCCAAATCCTCCAGCGGGCTTCCCAAGACCATCTCCAAACTCACCTCACGCCTCACCAGGAGAACCTCCTCCAGCTCCAGCGCAGGTGGCAATTACTCCATCCCCAGCACCCCCTCCCGCAGCGTCCTAACCGGCAGCTCGGACGACAGACCCGGCCGTCTGCACAGCCTGGTGCAGGCGAGCAGCACCACGGACCCCAGCCAGGCGCAGATCTCTGATGGCACTTCTGCGGATGAGCAGGGCATGAACCTGCCCACCGATCAAGAGATGCAGGATGTCATTGACTTCTTGTCAGGATTCAACATGGGAAAATCCCAGCAGGCGTCTCCACTGGTGAAGAGAAGGAGCTCGGTTGCGTCCACCAATGCGGCCGACTTGAAACCGCCCAGTGGGGTGGCTCCACCCACTTCACAGGCTCCGCTGGCCCATAATGCATTGCAGTCACTGGTGCAAAGCAAGCAGCAGCAGCTGCTGTCCACACCTAAACAACAGCAGCTTTCAGCGCAGCAAGCCCTGCAGTTCTACCAGCATCTGTTGCAGCCACAGCAGCAGACAGCGCCTGTTTCCCCACAGCTGTGCTCTCAGCCTCTCCCGCAGCAAAGAGGACCCAGTAAATGGGCCCAGGGTCCCGTGGGTGGTCTGTCCCCAGTCGGGCCCATGTCTCAGTGGGCTGCTCCAGGCCTGTCGGACCTCAGTTCTGACCTCTACAGCCTTGGGCTGGTCAGCACATACATGGATAGTGTCATGTCTGAAATGTTGGTCCACAAGTCTCCGCCGGGCCCGCGGAACAACACCTGGCCCAACCGAGAGCAAAGTGAGTAGAGTATGTTTGGAGGGCTGGGAGACCCCGTGCCCTTTGACCCTGCAGGTGAGACACACTGCTCAGGTCAGAGGTGTGTGACAGTGTACATCAGCTGAGGGCGTTTGTGCTGCTTGTATTAAACACTGTATGAGAGCAGGATCTCAGTCCATAACTCAGGATCTCAGTGCTTTTCTTAACATGTAGGTACTTCCCAGTCAATATACCTGAAGTGCATAACAGAAGTGTACAGCCATTGTCTTTAGGCTGTGTGATGAAAGTCTGGACAGTTTCTATAACATATTAGACTCAATTCAATCTCTCTCTCCCAGTTGGTTCTGATCCAGAGTTTGCACGTTATGTTGCGGGGGTGAATCAGGCCATGCAGCAGAAGTGTCAGGTGCAGCATGTTCGTCGCCCCAGCAGCACCTACAGCAACTGGTTGCATCCTGATGAGCAGCACAGGGGCTGGCCACACCCTGAATACTACAGTGAGGGGTGAGTGCTGTTTAGCACTCAGCTGTTTAGACACAAGACTGTAACTCATGAGGTTTTGATACGTCACTCAAAACTCTTTATATTTTTACTTTCTTTTGATCAGGGAGGCGGTCTGCAGTGGCTGGTCAGCCAATCAGGGTGACTCAGCCAGCTCCAGTGATGAGACCTCCTCAGCCAATGGGGACAGTTTGTTCTCCATGTTCTCTGGCCCTGACCTAGTGGCTGCCTTTAAACAAAGACGGTAACAAAGCAGATTGTGTGTGTGAGAGTTCCACCTCTTAGGGTTCTTATGCTGTGTGTGTGAGAGTTCCACCTCTTAGGGTTCTTATGCTGTGTGTGTGAGAGTTCCACCTCTTAGGGTTCTTATGCTGTGTGTGTGAGAGTTCCACCGCTGAGGGTTCTTATGTTGTGTGTGTGAGAGTTCCACCGCTGAGGGTTCTTATGCTGTGTGTGTGAGAGTTCCACCGCTGAGGGTTCTTATGCTGTGTGTGTGAGAGTTCCACCGCTGAGGGTTCTTAT
The DNA here is from genome assembly GCA_036877545.1 of Yasuhikotakia modesta. NCBI lineage: Eukaryota > Metazoa > Chordata > Actinopteri > Cypriniformes > Botiidae > Yasuhikotakia > Yasuhikotakia modesta. The sequence goes on from JBAJNP010008841.1 coordinate 9,768, forward strand.
GCTGTGTGTGTGAGAGTTCCACCGCTGAGGGTTCTTATGTATGTTGTGTGTGTTTTTAGGAAATACATCTGTGCTGGACAGGAGGTCTGTGCTCTGTCCTCTCCTCCACTGCAGCACTCCAGTGACGACAGCAGTCAGGTAAAACACTCACATATCCTCTAATACAACAAGAATTTAGTAGTTCCACACAAATAGCTTCAGTCAAATTCCAAAAGGGTAAAATCTCAGGAAGACTATGAAATGCATGAATACAAAATGTAACTTTTTAATGCTTAAGTTTTATTGCTGAATGTATTTTAAAATATTCTATTTCTTGTTCATCTCTTGATTTATCTGTTGTTGGATTTGTGTTTACAGGAGTGCAAAACTAAAACATGGCCTCCTACAGCCCCATGGCAGCACTCTTGTCACACCAACACCCCGCCCAATCCCGGCTCTTCCCTCTATCAGATGACCATCCCCACCAGCCAATGGGGCAACTCCATCCAAATGCTGCAGTCAACGGTGTGGTCAACGGCTGATGACTGTCCTCCATCCTCCGGTATCTCCTCCAGCTTCCCCTTCACACAGCAGCAGCAGCAGGTTTCCCAGCACAAGATCCTAAGCAAAGCAAAAACCTTCCCACTCAAACCTGAGCATCAACCGTCATACCTCCACCAGTACTGAACACTCAGACTGACTCTGAAGCCTCCACTGGTACTGAGCTAGTCCCGTGCTGCAGTGGTTCCTCTGATCTGAGGACAGTTTGTACAGATATCACTTAGACTGTCTGGGATGTGTTTAATACCACCTGAGCATTTAACTGTTATTTTTAACAGAGTTCTGAGCCCAAATGAGAAGCTGTTGGCGCTGAGATGATAAAGTTTGACTTGCTTCCTTTAGTGTCTGAGGAAGGAGGAACGTAAAAGGTACGCTTCACCTGTGTAAATGTCTTTAAACTAGTGTTTTTATAGGGAAGTTTGGATTTAACACAATGGTTATTAAGGTTACACACATGTATAAAGGTACACAGTTGTGTCAGTTTCCCCACACAGAGACGCCTTCCTCACTGTTCAAAATATGCATGAACCGTTTAAGATCAGCTAGTCGGATCATTTCACTGGTTCCACCCAAACTGTTCCACGCAACTGAAGACGAAACCGTCAGAAACCCTGAGCAGCCCAATTCCACATCTCTCTCCAGATGTTTGTTTACACGCTGCATCCTGAGACACAGTGTTTTTCATTTGCATGGTCATTGCACTTACACACATGAAGATTGAAATGATGCTGTTTAAATAGCAGTAACTGCCAAATCTCACATCACATGACAGACTCATTTTCCGTTTCTTGTAAATTACTCAAAATTAAAGAAGAACTATAAATGTAGTTTTTATGAAGAAGCTTGGAGCAGGGCTCGGCAGAAATATAATAATCATAGCAGAAGTGTCATTTGAAAGAAATACATGACTTTCTCCAACTCTGTAACGTTGTGACATGATGTTTTGAATCACACTTGAAAATATTTTCTCTAACCAAAGGATTGTTAAGGAGGAAAATGGTGCTTGAATCAAAGCCGTAGTTAAAATTATGTAGAAAAAAATCTTTATGAAAAATCTGTTTGGTTAAAAATCGATGTGCTTTCGTGTCTTCTGATCGGCTTCTTTCACAAACATGTACAAAGAAGTAACATTTTATTCTTTAAAATATGATATATTTATTGTACAAATATTGACAGTATTAACGTTATTTTTGTATTTTCTTACACATATATCATTACTGTATAAGTTAGCATAATAGAGGCTTATTATTAATTAAAACATTATGTTCCTAAGATGTGAAGCACATTTTTCTTTCCTACAGAGTTTAATTGTACCAAATATTAATTGTGCCATTATAAACACTAACCAATGGTTGCGGTGTGATTTGGGTGGGATTGTTTTATTGTTGGTGGTTCCGGGCTGCGCCCAGAATGTTTATTTGTGTGATGTTCGCTGATACCAGTGTTGCCTGTATTTATGATGACCATGTTTACAGAGAATCATTTGCTGTACATACAGATCTTTTATAGTTCTGTGCTTCGCACAATCAATATGTAGTTTTGTTGCTTTTGTCTGTTTTTTTTCTCCTAAATTGATGCAGCTTTTTTAGGATAAAACATCTTCAATGACCTCTGACTGTAATGCATCATTTCTCAGCCGTGTCAAATGCTTTTACTAGTGGCTTCAAAAAGATCAAAGTTAGAGACTGTAGTTAGAGACTCCGCTTTGCCTTCTGTTGCTTATTGAGTTGGAAACTGATTCTTTCCAAATGTACCAGCAATGCAAAAAATAAATATATAACATGACAAAACACTGAATTCCTGAAATGCACACCTACAGTTTTATGTTTCTAGTTCTTTCTGGGTTTAAACATCACAGTCGTCTCTCCTCCTGAAATGGAAATAAAAGTGATTTTTCTCTGGATTAGAATGAATTATATGGAGCTATATTGGACTCATACTATATTGGAAGCATCATTACAGTTACACAATAAAAGCCCAAAATTATTACAATTCCAATCACATCAAAAACAATACACACAATGGTGATCTGTGCATATCTAGAAATGTTTTAAAATCTGCCATATTTACTTTACCTGTAAGCATCCCAGAAACATGCGAACATTTACCAGTTCAACACTTCAAAAGTCAAAGAGGTTGAAATGAGACCTGCAGAAACCTGGAGTCGTCACTCAGAAAACTGCAGATTGTACTGATAATAAATGATCAACAAAATCAGTTCTGTTTCATTTTTATTCATTCTTATTGTTGAGCACAAAGTATTTTCTAACATGCACAGAGAATGTCAGAATAAAGGATAAATATGTAAGCCCACACTAAAGATAAACACTGTTTCTGTTCATCTCAGTCAGTTAAATGAGCTCATACCTGCACAGTTTAATACCTGGTTATACACTTCATAAAATTGTTTTTTATTGTTAATACACAAAGGACTTGAATTACATACAGAAACGTTCTGTAAAAACTCACACACAAAACTACTATTAGGCATTAGTATTATTTTCAACAGCAAGGTTACCATGATGAATTATATTTCTGTTAGGGGAGAAAAATCTAAAATAACTCTCTGGCATCTGCTGTGATGTTCCAGTGTAGAATCGGCTGATATCTGCACAAAAGACAGAATGTGAATTTGAATCGGAGCAGAAGTGAAGCAGGAAATGAGACTCGTATGTGTTCTGATCTCCTCCAGCAGCAGTAGAGATGGACTCTCTTCTCCCACTAAATACAGGCCGTACGCCTGAGACTCAAACACTGAACACAAGGACTTTAGTTAGCAGCACAATATTAGCTGTCATTGCTTTGGCACACTGACATTAGAAATAGACTGTCCTGCAGTGACATAAAAGCACTTATACCATGTAATATAAAATGTTTGAAGATGTTTCTTAATATTTACATATTTTTTGAATGTCTGATCAACATTTTTATACTTACTCTTTTAATCGACTCCTGGTTAATTTGCACTTTTCCACAGTGCCGTTTGGCCACAAAAACAACACAAACACCACACACATCACAACACAAACACCACACATCACACCAAATAACACACCACAACACAAACACCGCACACATCACAACACACCACAACACAAACACCGCACACATCACAACACACCACAACACAAACACCACACACATCACAACACAAACACCACACATCACACCAAATAACACACCACAACACAAACACCACACACATCACAACACACCACAACACAAACACCACACACATCACAACACAAACACCACACACATCACAACACACCACAACACAAACACCACACACATCACAACACACCACAACACAAACACCACACACATCACAACACAAACACCACACATCACACCAAATAACACACCACAACACAAACACCACACACATCACACCACAACACTCGCACTACAACACACAAACACCACAACACAAAACACACACCACCAACTTTTTTTGTAAAACTGAAAGGTTACGAGAAAAACACAACTCATTTTCACAATTACCTTTCACAAAACGGTCCTACAAGAATGATTTTTTGCAATTAATTGTATTGAAATGCTTGTTTACATTATACATTTAAAAGTACAGAAAATGTGCAACACATTTTTGTTCTCATTTCTATAAATGTTTTTTTTTAAAAAAGACACAAAATACTGAACAACTATTTATTTGTCTAAATAAAAACCTTAGTTTGCTTGTGAGAAGACCTCTGAAACAATTCAGAAAAAACAACATAATGAAAACAAAAATAGCCAAACAAATACTTCCAGAGAACTGACAGCAAACACATCAACCCTGTATTACACAATGCATTCTACACATCAGTCCAGTTTTAAACCTCATGTAACAGGTTTGTATCAGGCCCCAAAAATTTACATCACGCTAGTCAATTTCAGCCACTCAGCTAAATATCTGCAACTCCGAGATTTCCCATCATGCCCGGCTCTGAGTGATCACCGCTGTGGCCAATCAGACTAGCTGCCCAAACTCATGATGGGTATCTCTGTGAAGTAGTGCTTTTTAAAAATAGCAGTTTAACTAATACAAGCATGAAACATACATTATGACAAATTCCTGGGGCTATTAATGAGAACAATTACGTACAACCAGCCAAGTGATAATTATCCCTTCCTAAATGTGTCTATAATTCAGTCTTTGGCTCTCTTAAACAAATTAAAAACACAAAGCACAACACTTTCAAAAAAAGAAAGATTCATCCACCAATGCAGAATCCAGTGCTTTAGAGGAATGGCTGGGTAAACACTGTCCATCAACAGAGACAGACTGCTGGTACTGGAATGAACTAACACACCTTTGCATTCAGGAAATGCACAGAAGTGGCTTTGTGGACAGTGAGGTCCGGTGAGACTCTGGTATTCAGGCTGCTGTCCACACAAAAACACTGAACTGGAAACACAATGAATCTGTTCATCCACCCGGTAGAGTCGTTTGTGGATTTAAGCACTCAGCTCAAACACTGCAGCCTGTTTTAAACGAATGACTTCAACATAACATTTCTTTCCACAATTCATCAGACTCAAAAAAACAATAAATATTCCCTGCAATGCGTTTCTTCAGACACATCAGCGACTGACATCAAATTTGCATCAGTAAATACTTTACATCAGTGTCTGTCTTTAAAGTGCAAATGAACAATTTAGAGACATCCAATCTAGTTTTTAAAGGGCTCACAGAATCTCCTGGTATCTGGCATTAAACAGTGTTGGGCTTGTTTGTGGTTCCATCAATGGCATTCAGAGGTTTATGTTGGGTTTATATCAAAAAGCCCTCTTGAGAAATTTACATAGGCCACATCAAAATGTCACTCACTTGTTAAAGAGACACACAGCTGCTGAGTTTATCGCCCTGCACAGGGGCAGACAGAGGAGAGGGCACAAACAATAAAACAAAAACAACAAGAACTCAATACATTCAAGCATCCATCAGTGAAGTGGACTGACCTGTTACTACAAACTGAAGTTTACACAGCAGAAAACAAGATACCATAAAAGCAAAACACAGATAAAAACAACATCAAGCGCTCACAGTGTGATCGATTTCATCCTAATGCACCACATAATTACAATAACTACACTCATCTCCTGTCAGACATTACAGATGATGATCATAAACATCAGGACATCATGTTTACCTGAAAATGACAAACTGAGGAAAAGCAACAGAAGTGTTTGTGTGCTGCTTAAACAGGACCTGTGCTGGTGTCAAACACAGAAAGGGAGACAGAGAGAGAAACACAAAGAGTGAGACAGAAAGAGAGAGAGAGAGAGAGAGAGAGACAGAATCAGAGAGAGAGAGAGAGAGAGAGAGAGAGAGAGGACTGTGGGGTGGTGAGTGGAGGTTCTTGGCTGTTTGGATGATGATGCTGATGTTCTTTATCTTCTATGTTGCCACTTTGTTCTCCTTCTGAAACAAACAAACAGCACAATAAACACTCAGATATCTTCATGTTTGTGTAAAGTTCAGATTTCTCTGTAGGATGTCTGAGTTAAATCTCCCTGCACACATAACTGAAGATGTTTTCAGCAAAATAGTTCTGTCCATTATCCCCACGTGACGTTTTGCACATGCAATGTTTTATTTAATTATTATGCATGTGAAACATTTCTGATTGGTCAGTATGTGATGTAGGAGGAAGGACTTACCCTGTACTCAAAGTCAGAGAATTCACGGCCTCCCCTGCCCCCTCTGAACCCGCCCCTAAACCCAGCTCCGCCCCCACGGGAGGCCACAAATGAGCCTCTGCTGGCCGCACGCCCGCGACCACCTCGGAAGCCCATCCCTCCGGCTCCTCCTGCTCCTCCCCTGCCCCAGAATCCCCCGCGGCCTCGACGCAGAGGAATACCAAAGGTCTCGGCGTTCATCCTTCTCTCCTCCGCCCAGGTCTGCCTGCGCTCTCTGAAATACAGCAGCACACGTGCAGGAATGAGACGCATGACTGCAGCGACAGCAGCACACGTGCAGGAATGAGACGCATGACTGCAGCGACAGCAGCACACGTGCAGGAATGAGACGCATGACTGCAGCGACAGCAGCACACATGCAGGAATGAGACGCATGACTGCAGCGACAGCAGCACACGTACAGGAATGAGATGCCTGACTGCAGCAACAGCAGCACACATTAAAGGATGTCATTTACCTTCCATAAGCAACTCCTGATTTCTCCTTCCTAGGAAAAAGTGAAACACATTCATTCACACTGTGAAGCTCACATTATTAAACGTGCGACACGCATGTCATGTGGTTTATCACTTGAGCTATGTTTGGAAAGACACATTAGCAAACTGTACTCGCTATATGTTCTCAGCTCAGTATGAGTTTTCTGCATGCACAGATTACAGGTTACATTTCCAGAAGAATTATGAAGAATCGTGATTTAGATCTCAGAGAGATCTCATAGAGATCTCCACTGCAGCGCTGAAATCCAGCACCGATCAATCACACATGAACCTCTGATGCTCAGCATCAGAAACATGCAGGCAGGTGTGTTGCAGTAACTGGAGAACAACTCTGCAGGTCTGTGGAGGTCCAGGAACATGGATTGGAGACCACCTGATGTAGCGTGTCTTCATGTAACATGACTCAGGAGCTCAGATCTCACCTCGAATCATCACAAGAGATGTTGTCAAAGAAAGACTTGGATTTGTCATAGTAACAGTTGAGCCCCAGTGAGTCGCCCTCATCAGCATTGCCTTCACTGTTCTGAGTCTCCACACCAGAATCGCTCTTCTCCCCGTTCAGGGTCTTCTCTGCCTGCTCAGTCTTCTCATCTGTAACACAGTCAAACAGCTGAGCACACGTGCTAACAAACATGCCCTCTTCTCACACACTGTAACAACGTAGTAACAATATTCAAAACCGCACAAGCAAAAACAAATACACAAATAACCCAAAACAAACTATTCATCTGCCAAATAAATACATTTACATTCAAGTTACGTACATGTAAACACATGAATGTTACCTTTAATCTTAAGTTTGCTTTGGAACTCACGATCGATCTCCTCTTTGTTAAACTGAGCGTTGGCACTTTCAAAGTCAAAGTCCTTCTCAAATTTCATTGGTCCATCCCTACGTCCATTAAATCTGCCCCTCCCACGCTGAGATCCACTGCCCCGCCCCTTCCTCACTCCAGGAGCACCTGAAGGAATAAATGATGTCACACAAAAGCATAACAGGATGTAAATGTGATCCGTCTCTCACCGTCAGACTGACGTTTGTTTGGCTCTTTATCATCGGACCTGCTGGAGTCCGGTTCTAGACGAGTGACCTTCTGTACATCATATGCTGCAGATAAACAACAGCAGATTAAAAGCCACATGGAGAGAATCACTTCATACATTACTAAGGCTTATATTATAAATAGTGAAAGTCAATCATTATTATTCCCTTCCTGTGGTGCAGGAAACCATTTTATTACAGCGTCCCACCCACACAAGCTCAAATGGCCAAGGATAAATCATTTGCTTCCAGGATTCTTTTGATGAAACTGGTTCCTGGTTCTCACCTTTGCTCTGCTCCTGGTCCTCAGCGGGTTTCTGGGTGTTGAGAGCAGGTCGGGCGGCTCCATGGCCCCTCTTAACCACTGAACTGGCTGCAGTGGGAGGGGCTTGTGTAGGCTGAAGCGTGTGCTCCAGGGCCGGACTCTTTCTTGCGGGCTCTACAGACAGACTGGCACCAACTGCAGCACAGAACACGGCCAGTATAAACCCACAAACCAACACAGAACAACAGCAACGTGGAGACTGACAGAATCAGTGTCCCATCATTTCACACAGTAAACATCAATTATAAACAACATGAATCCCATTTAACTGCTAATGTGAGGTTTTATGATTTCTGGTTTGTTTCTTCAGAAATATGTACTGCACATAAAGACACCTGTTAGAGTGTGTAATAGTTTTCTGCTGTACTTCAGTGGAACTCAATAGCCTCTGACAGAGCACAGTTTACTCAAAACAAACACACTAAATCCTCAGACACCAGCGCTGTCTCTCCAGTCACCTTCAGGTTTGTGTGCGCTCAGAGAGCGCGCTCGTGGGGGGAGGGCGGAGCTCTGGGCCAGAGGGGCGGTACTGCTCGCCTCATTACTGAACACTGGGCCTGAACTGTTTCCTGTGAGAGGAGGAGGAGCTTTAAGTTTGCCTTTAAATGAACACATCACACACTGTGATAAGTAATCACTGTGTGATTACTTATGTAATAAAATGGGTTATTTTAAATGGAACTGTACAGAAACACGCAGGAAGTTTACAGACAAGAGTGCGACTTACCCCCAGTGACCGCCGCTTCAAACTGAGGGCTGGAGCTGAACTGACTGTACGGGGTGACAGGGGCCCGACTGAAGGGGGTATAAGACTGAAAGGAAGGAGCCGTCGGAGCAGCAGTGGGCGCCAGAGAGGACTGCACACACAAACACACACAATGAGACAGAAAGCAACATTTCTGTGCTTCAGTCTCTGCAGACAGAGCTGTGTGTCACCTGCACGATAGCAGGGTCCTGAGGAAGGTTACAGGTGGGTTTGGGCGGCTCGCACACAGTCAGATCTTTGATGTCACTTCCTCTAAATATGATGTACTCAAAGATGTCATCTCGAGGGGGGATCGGCCTGTCCGTGGGGCGGTCTTCAGTGCCAAAGGACTTTACTGTAAGATAAGAACAAAAACTTACTTCACAAAACATGCAATACAAACTGAAAAGTCCACACAAAGACAAAATTTGCTTTGTTTTTCCAAAAAAATAAATGAAAAGGTTTAATTAAAGTAATGGCTTGTTGTTGTTTATGCAATTACAATAAATGAAGACTTCAGGAAAAACAGAGTTTGGTAAAACATCTATTTTTGATAGGTCTGGATGAACGTTTCTTTAAAAATAATACTGTAGGTTTGGACTTTTACTGCAGCCTTCAGACAAGTGAGTTTGTGTCAAAATGTATGTGTTCATTAAACCTGTCATTACACACAGCGTAACATTAAACCTGTCATTACACACAGCGTAACATTAAACCTGTCATTACACACAGCGTAACATTAAACCTGTCATT
>JBAJNP010008843.1:0-19365 GCA_036877545.1 Yasuhikotakia modesta
AATAAATCTTAATACTGAAAATACTAGCATCTTTGACTTTGAATTCTAATTTTTAGCCTAATTACTTCATACACAAAAACAGTCAGATGAAAAACGGTTAAAAATGAGCAATACTAATAGACTAAATACAACATGTACAATTAGCCCTGAAATAAATGTTTGCACTTTAAAATGCCCATTACCTTTGTTAGCGGGAACTGGAGAGTGGAAAGCGGTGCGAGAAGTTCTGTTGACTAGAAGTTCACAGGCAGGCTTCAGAAGTTCTGCTTCAGTTTGAGCAACACACTGGTCTAATCCCTGAGGCAGAAGTGAGCGCTGTTAAAAACTACTGTACACATACATGCTCACATCTTCACTCTGCATCTGCGATGAAGTCATCTCAGGGTCTTGACATGCTTTTTTCTAGAAATCATTTTTGCGATGTTTTGGGACCGGTGTCCAAACTAGACAGTTACAAGGCTAGAGGAACAAACTGAGCGCCTGAGTCAGATATGTTTAGAGTTGCTTAATACGGCAAATGGCATTGCAAGCACATGCAGAAGTCATGTACTCATAAATCAAGTTCTGTCGATCCATCTGGTTCATGCATGTGAGGAACAATGAAAAAATGTAAAAAAAAAAATCTTGTGATCTTAAAGAACATTTGTTCACATTTTGCTGTTTGTTTATAATAATTGTATTGTTTACACTGTAAGAAGTTGTAAAGTGCAGCTGTTACCTAAAGAATCTATTTCAACATCCTTCAAAATTACTTCATATTTTTCTTAAATAAAACAAGTACAAGATATTATAATGCATACATTTAGTTTACCTGACAAAACGTTTATTATATAGTGTAAGCTGGAAATTTCCAACCATTTTGAAAAGTTTTAAGTAATGCGTCGGATTGGACCGTAGCTTTGAGGAGTGTTGTGTAAAAGTCTGCTCAGGTGTCCCTGGAGTGGTAGCACAGCAGGGTCAGCCATTCACAGCCCTGCTTTACTGTCATCATCACTCTTCATCCTGCACTGCACAGGACGTGTTAGTGACCTTACAAAAAATCACTTATATCTGACCGCAGCACTAATGCACTATCCAGATGTTATACATTCGGCTTCTGCCGCTCTACGTTTGATGTGTTCATACATCTACTGCTTTGTCCTGAATGTGTCCTGCATATTAACGCATGTTTTCCTGCAGATGCAAACATGTGAATATACTAGAAGTATTAGCATTAAAAGTCGTATAAAAGTTGTTGCATGCCTGCTGGTGCGATGGCAGACAAAGGGCATCTAGCATCAGAGAGTGTTTCCATTAAGAAATAATTATCTTACTAGTAAAGGTCACCAAGATGACATTCTGTTACACAGACGTTCTGACTGACACATGGAGGTTTATGACCTTCAGACATGTTCAATACTTCTGAATGAGAAAAACAACAGAGTACAACTGTAAAAAGAGTTCACTTTAAAAAGTACACTGTAAAAAATGAATACACTGTTAAAAAGCTAATGTGCAATTAGCAAATATTTATTTTTGCCTAATTTGGGCATAAAAATATTTTTTGGTGTAATCTAGTCAGGTTGATTTGGTGCTGTATAATAATAAACTTGTCTTGAAACTATATTTAGATTTAATTTAGGAATTAGGATTTAGGTAAACCTTACTTTATTGGTGTCAGTCAAAATGTAACGTTATTCAATTAATTCTTTCACACTTTCAGGCATTGTTTTGCATATGACTCAGTAGATTTGCAAGAAAAGTCAAAATTTCAGAATTAGTTTTTAATAGGGAAAAAATAATACAACAGTAGGTCAGTTTCTCACAAACAGTAGGTGACACACACACACACACACACACACGTACTGTACGCTCATTTATATAGAAAGGAATGATAAAAAGTCAATGGCTGTCAGGGTCATGTGCTGACAGAGTTCATTTGAATTAGTTTCAAGCATTCAAAACAGAATGTTAAGCCAATTTGGGCATTTCAAGCTCTTATGGCACTTCAAGGCTCTGCATTGATGCTCTATGAATAAAAGGCAAGTGGCATTAAATATTTCTATATTTTGCTAATCATTTAATTATTCCACCCACTCTCAAAATGGATTATTTTGAAGGGAAACGTAGGAAATGTAACCTAGCCACTTACCACTGTAGGAAAAACACTATATACATTAAAGGGAGCATTTGGCTGAGCTGCATGTGAGTCTGATACTGCCTTCTATCTAAATGACTAATCCATGCAATGTGTGGGTGAGGCGATTAACACTCACACAACCATGCACACAAAAAATACATTTGCTTTGAAACTTTGAATACAGCATGAATATGCAACTATGAATAATTGGCAGAGAATAGGAGCTGGCTTGGATTAACAACTCAAAATGCAGTTTATGACTAATTGTGTTAAGTGAAAATAAACTGGCACTTTTGTTCCCGGGATAATTAGCTTTTTAATGTTTGCCGGAGTGATTGTGGAAGCTGTGTTCTGGCGTCTGTTCTGTTTTCAAGTGGGCCCTCTAGCTTTCCTGAGGGGAATGAGACTATGTGTGTGTTTAGGAGTTTTATTAGTGAAAAAAGGCTTTCTAGGTATAAATAACTTTGTAGTGCAGCATATGTCATGCAAATTTGTTTGTTTAGACTTTTTATATTTAATGCTTGAAGCTTTGTACATAATTTAATTTCAATGGAATTTCATTAATAGGTTTGTTGCTTTTGAATGGCCCCCTTCCGTTTTACTCATTGCTTCATTTCACTTCATGCTTAAAAACACATTAACAGAGCAGCTCCAACACTGTGTTTTGCTTAGCTAACAGGGTTTGCTCTACAATATATCTGTGTACCTGCACAATAAATTGTAAATTTTACTGTATTACTTTTACTCAAAAATTGTGAAGACCTTAGGTGTATACTCTATGGATATTAACATCTGTTATACTTTATTGTTCTACACTGTCTGCTAAAGTCTGTTGAATGTATATCAATTTAAAATAGATATTATTTTATAATAAAGATACTGTTCAAAAAACCTAATCACACTATGTTACAGAATGGTGCTTAATGTGTAGGCACCTAAAATAGCATTAAATGTCTTTTAAATGAGATGATAAAGTTTCCCACTTTTTGTAGGAATGCAATAGCCGCTAAGTTTCTGTGAAATGTATTTGTGACCATATGAACAAACTGCATCAATGACTGTACATACATACATGCATATACTGTACTGTACATATACTATACATGTGAGGTGATGTTTTCCCTTAATGTTGTTTTTAAACTTGAATTGCATTGAACAGCATTATCTAATAATGTATTTTGTCAGTTTAATAATAAAAATAAAAATAATTATTATTTTTGATTATTACTTGCAGTAGTATTAGAATTAAATTGCCAAGAAGTTTTTGAAAAGTTAAGCACAATTGCATCATATCATCCCCTAAACGTTCAAGAGGAAAGTCATTTTTCTCAAACAAAACCCTTCAGTTATTGCGTTCAGAGGGCTTCTGGAAACTTCCGCCCGCTTGTGCTCATGCACCATTGAGGGCTGAAGAGAAACTTCAGGAACCCTCTTTCACTTTAAACCCGGTACTTTTTCCCACTTTTCGTCTATGGCTCGGTTCTCGCACCGAGACCCTCACGGCCGTTCTGCGAGAGGGCCGGGGGGTAATTGGAATCAGTTATTCAAAACATCTCTAAATGTGATTTAAATGGCGAGGATTTATTAACATAGAAGGAAACCATTAAAAGGGGGTTCGGAATGGGGAGAGGGGAATTCCGTTTTGGGAGAAGAGTGGGGGTGGAAAGGACTGCGGAGTGAAGGAGGAAGGGGAAGGACGGGGGGGAAGAGAAAGCAATTACTGGATGTAAAGGCCATGAACAGAGCTCCTGCCGTCACTGAGAAATCAAATCTGTCAGCAATTAGGAGGATCTGAGGGGGCCGTGCAACACTCGCCGCTGGACAATAGGGGTGCTGGTACTCTGAAGAGGAGAAAGGGGCCAGAGCAATTATAAGAGCTGATAGAGTAGCTTTATTTATCTAAACAGCAGGTTAGTCTCTCTATTCTGGCTCTTTTGTCACTTGTTGCGGATGTGAAAGGGGCACCACTTCATTCAAATGCTGTTCGACCCGATCAACATTGTCCGGGCAGTTAGTGTCTGAAGTGGCCCTGCTTTTCACTAGCCTGCTGGGATAAACCAGTGCTTGATCTCATGGCCTAGCAATGCTAACCCTTCACCTTCAAGAGCAGATCTCCATAACTTACGTTTGAAGCTATTTATTAAGGCATTGGAAAAGGGGCTGTACTACTCCACAGCCCTGTCCTCAATATCAAAGAGCACTGGCTCAATGAATGGGTCAAAAGGCTCTTGTTTAGATCAGAGGCTCAGGAAAGGAATTAAAGGTGGGAAGTCCAAAGTTTGTATTCACTGGAGTAACAGAGAATCGCAATGTGAAGAATCTTTGCTAAGTCTTTGCCAGCAAATCAAGCCAGAAAAATGATGTATGGTTTGTAATTGTAAATATTATATCAGATTGTAAGTGATTTATTTAAAAATTGACAGTACTAGATACATTTTAATGTACTGTAACTCACTCAAAACAGGTCTTTTATAAGTTTCTGATCTGCACATATACAGAACTTATATGGCTACATGTGTGTTTGTATGTGCTATTTTTATGTGTTTGATTTATAATATTAAGTGTTTTATCTGTAATTGTATCTGTAAATTTGATCTGTAATTGGTAACAGCTATTGTTAACAGTTCTGATCTAAAAAAAATATTTTTTGTTTCTTAAAACTTCTTAGTATTAAAATGAAACATTTGCATCTGTTGTTGATGTGGACTCTTAATTTGAATTAGTCTTAATTTGACTATTAATTATAAACCAGAACAACAATAAGACATTTCAGTACATACTGAGAAAATATATAAAAGCTATTTGACAGCACAAAAGCAATTTCTCAATAAATCCTTAAGGAATACTTAACTGAACTTAACTGATAGTAAAATTCTCCCTCACACTCACATGGTCAGATGTTCATTAGAATATACAGAATGTCCACAAGGGTCAGCGTGTACCACACTCATCCCTGTAATAAAGAGCAGATGTTCTGAAATGAAATCCTATAAATTATTTCGGGTTTATTATCAGCCCTCATCTCAGAGTTGAAAAATGCAGCAGGACATCAGTCATAGTCTAAGCAGACTGTTTTCTCCAGATTAAAGGCCTGCATATTTTCTATATAGTGCCTGTTGTTATGTGGTTTTGCAAAATGGACCCACAGTAAAAAATGTAATAAGCAGGGAGATCTAAGGCTACGTGCTTTAAGTGGGTATAGGAACATGTGTACATCATCACACATACCAACATGTGTTTTCTAGCCAATATAAGTTCTGCACTGGTCTAAATGTAACATTTTGGTGAATTTAACCAAACTAATCTCATGCCAACAAAGAACAATGCAGTGTGACAAACAGAGTGATGAATGAACAGGAAAAATAAGCATTTATGCAAAGTTAAATTATTTACTTTGCCTAACCTGAAGTGGCCTCAGTTGCACTTTAAAGCATCACTAAAATTCAGTGTTAGATTCTGGAATATTTTAAGAGGCACACAGACTAACTTTTGTCAATGCAATATTACAGCCTAAACAGATTGAATGGGAGTTTGATTGACAGCGGGAGTTCCCCCACAATGCTCTCTTTCTGCTGAGCACTGCTCCCGCTCTGCAGCGGCTGTGTGGAGCCACTAGTGGAGGTACGTCAGTCCTGCAAACCATCACTTGAGTCTCACGCACAGAACATTATGAAAACATTCCTTATGCAAATGGCAACATAATAATTGAACTTGGTGCATTTTTAACATGCATTTTCATGGCAGTAATATAGTAAATGCATGCACAAATCTTGTGTTTAAACGTCTGCCTGCAAATTATATCTTATTTTATAGGCACCAATAGACAAATAAGCAGATAAAAGTCAACTAATGAGAAGGATTACAAAGTAAAGAGAAGAAAAAAAGGAGGAAGGGAATAGATGGCGGAGGTCTGTGCAGGTGCTTTTAAAGGCCTCAGGCCCAGTGGGGGTCTCCCCTGTTTCACTCTGTCCACAGGTGTTTATTAGCACATAGGAGCTGCCATATGTCCCAGCATGCAACACAGCCTTGGGGTGTACAATCAGCCCTCACACCCATAATCATCAACAACCATGTCTGCTCTCTCTCTTTCTCTCACTCACCCATTCTGTCTCGTGAGAGATCATGTGAGACAGCCATGCATTCTGTAAATGCTTTCTTCCTTTGCTGAGTAGGTCCCCTGTAGTCAAGACACTGCAATATATGGGCCTGCCAGGATTCAGAAGAATGCAATACAGTGTTTGTGTTTATGTGAAGGACATGCAAGAAGAAAACAGAGTTAGACAGCACAGTAAAAATATATCAGTTTAGAGTAAACAATCAGATTATTCAATCAAAAATCTGCCCATAACACATATTAAGTGCCAATGGTCAATATGAGAGAAAAAACATAGTCATTTTACGAGTCAGGTGGGCATGTGTGTGATAAATACAAACTGATGGGGGCGATGCAGTGAAGTCGGGTCTGTTTGAAGTGGGCATATGGTTGCTGCATTTGCATTTAATGCCCTTCAGATTACGAGCTTTAACTTGTGCTAAACACTTCGCTCAGTTGGGGCTAATTTGATGAGGTCATGGTGTGACCTTGTGACCCTCATACCCCCGTGTTCCATAAGTGAAGGCAGCTGGACTCAGATCAGGAGAGATTTGCACGTGTACAGACTCACACACACACACATACAACCTGTTCTCATCTTTATTATGGCCTGGTAGCTTATGATGTGCCTGTCATTAAAAACATGTATCACAAAATATACAGTTGTATATACAAACCTGAGAAAGATATATTAGATTTATAAATGTTTATCAATTTAAATGAACAAATTTAGAGCCAGGTCACAAGAGCATATTTTCTCTAAACAATTGTACCACAAGATATTTAAATTCTAATTCTAGATCTTGAAGCTGTGTAACTCAAAAAACATTCCTACATGCACTCATAAACACGCACAGCCACATGTTTTGACTACCCATACACACATAGACACAAGCATGTTGCACACAAATTGCTTTCATTGTGTTTTAGTCAAAAGTGGGCATCGGTACACCATGACTGAAACTCTGCATTCAAACACGACGCTCTGTTCAGCTCTGTTCTCTGTCTGAGTGGCTGGTTTAGCTAACATCCAAGGCCACAACAGCAAGGGGGCCCCTGGAGAGCCTCTCTTATGTCAAAAGAGGGGAAAAGCCGCTCAGCTTTTTAGACATTGCATGGCCTTTTGATCAGTTTACAAGTTACAGTTGGGAACTGAGGGCTTTTTGATGCAAATGGACGCTCATCAAAAGCAGCACCAAGAAACATCTTTCTGTGGGACGTAATGGGTCTCGTTCCCATTCTGGGAAATCGCACGGCCAAGGACTGTGTAAAGCGTCCACTCAGTGCACTGAAAAGCACAGGTGTCGTCTGCACAGGTGTGGACATTGTGCACGTTTCCTGCTACAATATCCCCGTTACACACACTTGCAATTAAGGGATTAAGGTTCAAATTATTAAGAGCGGAATACCGGACAACACTGCTAATTTGTTTCCAGCCCCCTGTTTATGGATCAGTAAGTTAAATAGAAATGAAGTTCAAATGTAATTTGAGTGTTAATGCAGTGCAGAACCGATTAATTAAAAGGAGCTTTGCTACAAACGTGAGCGATAGAACAGCAGTTTGTTATATGGTGGAGGAATTAAACATTTTTCATGTTAATGAACATAATTGCTCATCAACAGCTCGGGCTTTTGATCTCACAGTTTAAATGGAACAAGCGCAACTTTAGAGAAAATGTTTAATCACATGACATTGTGTGTGTATGTTTTATATCTGTCACTACACAAGGTCAGGTTGGAAGTATTCATTAACAGTCATTGCTCCATTATTTTAACATGAAATATGACACTCCACACACTTACAAAAGACAAACCTCCTCAGCCACCGTTCACCAGTGTTATCCTGTTGTGGGATAGTCGGCTCTCTCAAAGCATATCATTATGTGCCGTTAAAGAATATGGTGACAGCGATTGCAAAGAGGGCCGGGAGGTGCTAAAGTATAAACTCCAGTCAAGGTCATGTTCTTCAACAATGGCAGCGCTAATCCTTTGCCCACTCTGACGCGATTTGACCCACACCCCACCGCTCTGAGGAAGAGTACGGGGGCTAAGTCTCCTCTTCCTCACCCCGTGTATTAGGCTTCCAAGAGCGGATGGATAATCTACCAATTAGCAGCAATTGTGGCGGAGGATTTTAATGTGGGGTTCTGTATTTTTTAAATACCGTTTAATTTTTCCTCTCTCTGGCACAATCATGATTGTCAGCACTCTCTCTGGCTCCCCCATTTAAAATAAAAGAGTCCGAAGCTTAATTTGGCATTAAAGAGCGTAGAATGTGCGCAGCCAGCGATGTGATTGTCATTTAGAGACAGGATGAGGGAAAGAGGGAAACTGAAGGGAGAAAATCATTTTAAAAGGAGGCTGGTGTGAAGGACTCATTTGAACAGGCCTAAAGCCTGCCAAAGTATCAGTGCAAGAAGCTGCATTGTGCCCAGATAACATGGTGCCCCGATGTTTCACCCCCTGTGGTCCACAGAGTTGGTGTGTTTGGATTAGAACCCCATTACATTAGTCTAATAATGGGATATGGCCAACTGAGCTACATTCAATTGAAGATACTATATGCTAAGAGCTCATACAATGAAAAACATATTTATAGATCAAATAAATAATGCTTAAAATTGGATTAATGCACAATGTGAGTTTAAATAGACCTATTTTAAGAAAATGGTTTTGCTGCCCTCTTCCCAGCATGCAATGGGGCATGAAAGGTGACATGTGCTGCCACAAGGCAGTCATCAAACTGTGCCTTGTGGCAGTATGATGAGTTTGTTATATAAATGATGAATTTAATTGTCATTTTTAATTATGTTGCCATTTAAAACATCCCTATGACAAAGTTCTCACAGAAAGTTAATATAAAATCATGTAAATAAAGGGAACAATTTGCATAAAAGTTTATTAATACAGTTTTTACAGTTACATAATTTAAATAGGTATTTGATACAATGATGTCAGATTTTATGACATTAAGACATTAAGAAAAACTGTTACCCTAATTATTCATAATTATTAGGAAAATAATAATTTTGTAGAACATTGTTAATGTTTTTCCTATTTAGTTTTTATGACTTCCAAATTTTTTGTTAAACAAAACAGGGTGTGCCACACGCACACAAACACACACATTTGTAGTTGGGCTGTAAAACAGGTGGAGCACAATCTTCGTGAGAATTGTGTTAGTGCAAAAAGTTTCAAAAACAAAACTCTGTTAGTGTGGCTGTAAAACACAGCTTTAACCAAACACTCCTGTGATTACAGTGCTGAAATGACAATCATTAGCTGACTATGTGGGTATTTCCATTAGAAGAAACTGGGCCAACATTGCATGCTGTTCTTTAATTTAGCAATACATGTTAAGTATGAACCTGGAAAACCTATTTTTTGGCAAGCAGGGAGTGAAGAGACGTGGCACAATGCAGGTTTCATTATAAAAGCATACTTGAAGGTAAAATAAGATAAAAGATGTGTGCTTTTAAGAAGATAGCACTGAAAACACTGTTTTCTGATTAATTCTAGTAATTTACCTAAAAAATGTTGTGTCTTTTACAGCATTTATGGTCAAAAGTAGGTTAACTACTAGCTTCATTTAAAATGCAACATTAAACATATTGCTAAAATTGTTAAAAGATCAGTTTAATTGTATAATAAAAAAATTTACTCTTCTATTATATATATCACAATAAATAACTCTTTCATTTGGGTGTGAGGAGTTTATAATGTTAGAATGCTGCTTGAATTGTTTGAATAAATTAAATAAAAAAACTGTTTGCAAAGGAACTATTTTAATCCACACATGAAGTCACACTCCACATTCATGCCTATTTCAAACTCCAGTAACATAGCAGCACATCTGAGCTGCATTTTCCCTAGGTGGGGCCGTAGGCAGCCAAAAGGCCAATAATTAGTTGTCATCCCTGCTTGCCTTTATAGTGCTAATTTGAGGTCAGGCTGTAGGGTATAAAGGTCACGGCCACAGCTGGCTCTCTCACTGTGTCCATGGTGGGTGTTTGTCTATTGCTGGAGCGAAAACAATCTGCTGGCTGTTCCCTCTGGTTGGCATAGTGACCTTGCCCTTGGCCACACCAGCGATAGCAGCTGGTTGTAAAGCGAACAGCTCTGCAAAGTTTCTGGGACCTCTGTCCACTCCTCAACTCTCAGACTCCACCTGCAGGTGTGCACAGATTAGTAATGAACTGGAAAAAGGGCGGAGTGTGTCTTTAAGAGATTTTGCAACCCATTCGGTGATGTTGACCTCACAATCAAAACAATGAAAACTATGGCTTATATCTCCTTCAATCTTCTAACTCTGACCTTAGCTCTTCAAATAACAATCTGATCCTTTAACTAATGGCTAGCTCTTCCCTGGAGGGTTCATCTGCAGGTTCCCAAACAATAACACAGTGAAGGTACAGCGCATAACCCTGTTGGGGCTTACCAACCAGCCTTTAAGGACATTAGCTTCAAAGCTGGAGAACCTGAAGAAAACGTAAGTTAAATTAGATCTGCAGTTGCTGAAAGGCAAGTTTATGATGCACGCTCGTTTAATTTAACCTCAAATTCAAGCTGAAGATGCCACTTCTGCACATTCAGTTCTGAGGTAAGAGCTTCAGAGAGACAATGCCATCCTTAGAAAAGTTTGCTGCCAATTTGTTAATTTCCTTCATTGAGTTTGGGTAAACAGTGCCAGCAGCCTGGTGTCCACCTGCTTTGGGGCTGTGGAGAAATTGACGTTTCCTGAAAAGTTCCTTGAACTTTGACCTCTGGAGGGCAGGAAAAGGGGTGTGGTGTGGCAATGCCCTCCTGTGTGGCCAACTACCATTTAACCCCCTAATTGCTACAAGGCAGCTCCTGGCGCTCTAATACTTGGTTTCCGGAAATGGCTCTTAAACAATCAAATAAGCGCACATGCATGGAATTCGTGGTGCCTTTGGGCCTGGGATAAACTGTGTAGGGAAGCATGCAGAAGTCATCTGGTGGTGCTCAAGCTCAGAGGAAATGCTCCATCTAAACACATTTTTAGAAGCAAGGCATTTTATTAACAAACTGTAATTGAAATCAATTGACTTTTGAAATACAGTTAACTGCATTTTTAAACAAGCATGTCAAATTAATTCAATGGTCAAAAGTTGCTTAGGATGTCACAATGAGGTTTGTAGGCACAACACTATGATAAAACTAATTAAAACTAGCTAATATAATGTGTAATGGGAAATAAAGGCAACAACAGAATATGCTTTTACTAGAAAAACTTTTACTAGAATCATTGTCTACTTAAAATTTTGCAAGAGCTTTATTCATTTAACTTCCCTGACCAGTGTCTGCTATGCAAATATTCAGCACAACTCAAACAGAATTTCCAAAATGTACTTTGTCAAAATTATAGATGCTTTCATTCTTTGCCAATAAGTAATTTAAACACAATAAACATTTTAATTCATGTAGACACATTTAAAGACTCTTCAAAATGTTTGACTTGTCAAAAAAGCAATAGTGGATAAACATGTTAGGACTTTAATTAACAAATGATGACTAATGTGTATTAGTCATGGTTTATTAGAAACGTCACAGGAATTTTTAATGGTCTGAGAGGAAGCAGTATATCAGGAGCAGGAGATGGTGTGTCTGTCCAGATGATTTGCAGACACGTTTTTAGCCCAACGTGCAAGTTTCTCTGGAGGATATCACACTTGTTTTCTTTTTGCTCTTTGTTTTCCTTTTCTTTCTTTGCCTCTTTGTTAAAGGTTTATCGAAGAATTAGATTTCCTGTCGTATATCATTTTACCACCAAAGATTATTGTACAAATACAGAACACAAACACATCTGAGAGATAAATGCCTTCAGTATGTTTTACATAAGCACTTGTGTTTATAATGTTTTAAAGTGCTGTGAGTATTTTGTGAAAACATGAATATTAAACGAGCATTATAAAAGAATGTTCCAATGATAATTTATAACACAAAATTATCAAAATTATTATTATTGTACTCTATTAAAAATAATCCAGCATATAAAAACTAGATTTTAGACAGTTCGGTAAAAGTTTATTAAATATAGATTGCCCCAGTGCATCATGGGATATCTAAAACCCTATATGGCTTGCCGCACTTGAGTTTTTCCACTTTAGACTGACTTTTAGCAGTGGCCTCAGATTCATGTGAGCTTAGAGTGTTCCTCAGTGCTGCTGAGATAGCGACCTAGGCCTGATTGCTTCTCAGGATCAGAGAAAAAAGCAGCAGCCAACTTAACTTTTCTCAGTCCCGCTAAGCTAACCACACAAACCGCCTGATCAAAGGTGTCTCCACCAGCCCTGGATTACACAGGAGGCCAAATTATATTTCGGCTCATCTATTTTGTTTATTTCTTGCTCTTTTCTTTATCTGCCCTCTCCAACCTGCCTCTTCCAATCCGATCCCCCTTTCCCATCCTACTGCCACCCCAAAACTCAGGTGTTATTTTTCAACTGAGGCCTCGGGAGACTCAAAGTTTGTGATGTAATGAAACAACAGTCAGATTCCAGGCAAGCTTTTAACACCAGCAAATTGGGTGAAGAGAAAGTTCTGAAGAAACTCCAAGGTCAATTGCTGTGGGAACCGACACTATTGCCAGAATGAAAAAGGAAACGCAGGATGTATCAAAGGCAGCTACCTCCACGGAGGCTGGATTCAAACTCCTGCTTTTACGTCTCTCAGCGGACACTATCATATGACTGCTTTATATTGATGGAGGCCTTGTAATGTATATGTGAAACTGAGGTTTTAAATGTATTTACAAGAAACTTTATAACTGCCACATTAAACTTTTTGGTGGCCAAATACAAAATGCAAATTTATTTTAACCACATAAGTGAATGTAAACAGATGACTGTGGTATTCTTGAGTTTACCATATATGAACTGGTTCAACTAAAAGAAAAAAAGAGATTTTGGAAAAGAAAAGAGCAACCAAACTGATTCTGAAATTAATTAAACAATCATGAATGGCCACTAAGTTATTTGAAATCATATAAGTTTGTCTGTAATGTATAATGTAATATAATGTAATATTATTATATTTTGTCCAATTTTAACACTTAAACAACTTTGAAAAACATTGTCTTGTTTATGATTGTAGTTGTGGAATAAAATAAAATAAATGATAATTTTAATTATTAAAACAGGCAACCTTGGCTTTAGTTTAATATATGCAAACAAAAGCTACTTTTTTACATTGAGGGGGATTTTTAACAAACATAGTGAAAACAAATATCCAGGTGTACGTCCAACTACACTTTCATTATTCCTGTAATATTTAATGTTATCTAATTATTATTTAATCTAATGTTAATCTAATGTAATCTTAACTTTCTGCCATATAGGCAACTCTTAGTTCACATTTGTGTCAAAAGCACACAAAATGAACACAAATGAACAAAAATTGTTTCTTATCTTACAGTTTCTTTTTAGCACATTGATCTCAGCCATTTTAGAGAATCCTGACAGAAGCAAAAGTAAGTTTGGTGTAAAAGTGTTTCAGAAAATTCTCTGAAATGTGAGGCACAGCAATGACTGGAGACAAAACTTTCTGCCAAATCAGAAAAATCTTTTTATAGATTTCAAAGATTATGTCAACCATATTACTTCCTTTTATGAAATATTTGTATATATAACTTTTTTGTATTAAATAAAACCTTTTGTATGTTCATAAAACATTTCTCTACTAACTGATTGCTATATATAAAACATTATAAAACACTGTCATATATGAATTAATTTTGCAGCTCATGTATATATATATATGTGTTTATATATATATATAT
The DNA here is from genome assembly GCA_036877545.1 of Yasuhikotakia modesta. Taxonomy (NCBI): domain Eukaryota; kingdom Metazoa; phylum Chordata; class Actinopteri; order Cypriniformes; family Botiidae; genus Yasuhikotakia; species Yasuhikotakia modesta. The sequence continues at coordinate 14,011 of JBAJNP010008843.1, forward strand.
ATGCATTTACTTAAATTTGATATAAGTAAACTGTTAAACTTAACCATAGAACACAGCGATTGTTACTTCATAAAGCCTGCATTTATTAGTTATTTAATAATTATGCAAATATAATCTGCATTGTTTGCACTTTAAAACATAAGAAAATTTTACACCCATAATTCCGTTTGCTCTTTAGAAAACAGTGCTGTTTCTTTGTAGCAGAAAGAGATTGCAAAGCGTAAATAATACCCACAGTGCTCTGCAGTAAATGTATGTCAGGCAGTCCATATCCTGCTTTCACCGGCCCCTCTCCTCCACCGGTTCCTGCCACCCCTGAGGTCAACGAGATTAGCCCAAGAACGTGAGAGGAAGCTGGGGAAAGCCTGGTGCCGAGTCTTCCCTCCCTCCACCTTCATCTCCTCTCCCCTGTGATTTAAATTCAATCGCTGAGAGCGTCCGAACGACACAGCCGGGACACCGGCCACCATTAAAGCTGTGTGCTATTTACACATCATAAGCCAGTCTATTACATTGACATCCCGAGGAGCTCCAGCCCGGCCGAACTCATCCTCGGCCCAAGCCGGGTTACCGTCTCTGTTTGTTCTGCGCTCTGGCATGCTGATTGGGCGATTTTGGAGTGATATGACATTCCACTACTGCAGGACGACGTGTTAGGTCATCTCTGAAGTAGTCAGGGGGCTTTTTTTTATTTTGGGTGAGGGAGAAATCGGGAAGGTCAAATATGAGATGGTGGATTTAATAGAGGGCAGATGAATAAGGTAGACGGTGAGTGTTACAGTTGAGCAGGGAATTTATTCCCCTGTATGTACAATAGGTATAGCCACAGCATTGTATCCGAAACCATGGAAAGTAATGGAAATAAATGTTTGGTTTGGTGTTCTTCATTCTGTATGACCAACTTATCAGTCTCTAGTGGGTCAGAACCTCCCATCAGAAGCAGCTTAGATCTTGGAACATTCTACCAGTTCTGTGCACTTACTACTAAAGGCATTAAAAATGACTTGAACGGTGCATGTGTGTGTGTGTGACTACATTTGTGTGTGACTGATGTTTATATACTGTGGGTGCCCTAAGGAGAGTGAACTCAAAGCAGCTTAACATTGTGGACTGAACCCTTGCTGAACTCAAGCAGACCCCAGAGCAGGTGGAGAAATATTCGTCATCTCAGTCTCTTGCTCCTGTGCTTCATGGCTTCAAAAAGGACCTGTTTTAAATTTACTAGTGATCTTTACAGCGTTAACTGCTTTCATGGTCATAAACTCAGTGGGATGATTTGACTATGAAAACAGAGTCCTGAAAATTACATGCAAATTATTTTACTGTAGCTGCAAACCAGTGAGGCAATCAATTTAGGTATTCTGGCTGTCATAATAGATTAAAGTATAGTAAGTTTTACATAACTCTGTTAAATATAATACGTTTGTATAGGAATATAAGGCAAATAAACCAGAGACCAGCAAATAATAGTGACAAATCCAAAAATCTGTGTGTGTGTGTGTGTGAATGCATGTGTGCGTGTGGTGTGTGTGCGTGTGGTGTGTGTGCATGCGTGCATGTGTGTGTTGCAGTTTGAAAACAATTTACAGAGTAGGCACGGTATTGTGTTGGACAATATGTGATGTGGATTCATTCTGGTATTTTTTCCTATTTATCTAAAACTGAAAAAAACACCATGGCATCATACTTTGTGTAATTACAGCCATTAAAGCGTCCACACACGCTCATCAAGTTACATTGAAGACACTCAAAAGAACCATGATTAGTTTGGAAAGATTTTAATATTCATGAAGGAATGTCCACCCACAGAGAGTGTTTTGCTTAGCTTCCAAGCTGACATTTTGAATACCTTGGAAATGTATAAATTGGAACTAAAAACTTTATGTAAGTTGATTCCTAAACACCTGCATTTGTATTTGTTGGACAAAAATTCATTTAATCTGCATTTTTTAGTTTTAACTGTTTCAGCTGTAAAAGAACAGCTTTGTGACATTACACAATAATTTAAGTCTGAATATTTCTGTCTGCATGTATTTTAACTTTAGAATGTCTGAAAGAAGAGTGTTGAACAAAATATTTATACTCTGGTGCTTGTCTTCAGCATCAATTTCTCACATCAATTACTGATTCCATTGCAGTGTTGATATTATAGATTTAACGTTGGCAACAAACTCACCACATTTATATTTGCATGGTACCGCTGCAGAACTGCTTATCATGTCATAAAAACACTGGCATCATGTCAAAATGAATGTCACCGCATTCCATGGGCAGGAATATAGACTTGTTATTATGTTGTTAATGTAAATTACTATGGACTTTTATTGGTAGACCCAAGCCGTAAAATTTCCCATCTGTAAAGTCAGCTATAAAAATTATTATAGTGTACTGCAACATATTTTTATTTAACGGAAACAGAAACCATAACTTACCAGTAAAACCTGTAAATGGATCTGTTATGGACACTTTATCAATTTATAACTTTATAACATTTTCAACAGAAAAAAAACTATTTTCATACCATTTGTTCTTTTGTTCTAAAAGTGTTTTTTTATTTACCCTTTGGTCATATAGCCAATACAATATTTACATGCTTGTATAGAGTGTTGGACCAGTTTTCACATGTGTTTGATGCATTAACAAAAACTTGATTATTTAGTCTATTAGGCAATATTTTAAATATCACAGTTTGATAAAAGGATAGTTGCAACCAAGCATATAATGGTTTAACGATATGATAATATTAAACTTATTAATTCTTTAAGAATGAAAAAGACATCATGTGTTTCGCCACATGATGCGCACAGTATAATCTGAGTCCTCAAGAAAAACGGGCTGGGAAGCCTGGCTGTAAATCTCTTAGTAGTTGAGTTTGTGGGGAATCTCTTCATGGTTATCATACCCCATCTAGTGGCTGGAGCAGGTTAGAGTGATAATCTAAACCTACTGACAAGCCACAAACCTCTCCTCTGTGCCACTGTGTCTTTATACAAACACCAGGAGTAAAGCCAAAAATAATCTGTATACATTACAATGAAAATTTGCCATTAAGCAAATGTAAAGTAAAAAAAAACCCAATTGAACACAGCAATACAAATATCCAGAAAAAAATAGCATACGCTAAAAGCACAACGGCAACACAGAAGTCTATAAACACTAAAACATCTATAAATACTCAGTCATTAAATACTATAAATACACCACACATACAGTACATGGAACAGTGTTGCTAACTCCTGAACTGAATATGGTTTATGTTATGTGCACATAAAGATGTTAGAATGTGTGAAGGTGTTGGCCTGTGTTGCCCTCTTATTTCACAATGTCATTATCCGCCTGAAAACGGATCCTCGGTAAACCTCACATGCGTTTGCCTCTCACAGAATAAGTGCACAAAATCGATCTCAGGTCTCGCAGGCATCGGTGTGTCTTATACAGTTACAGATGGGACCATTTAATTCACATCTAGGGGCAATTCACACACACATGCAAGTGGGAAAGAATATGTCTTTCCTCAAAGAACCTGTAGACCAGAAGTTCTCCACCTGTTTCATTCTCCTCGCTCAATACTTCTCTGCTCAAGGTAAACATCTGTTTGCGACATGGCCTTCAAATTGACTGCCATATAGGTTTTAATTGGTGGATATCCTCATATGTTGTGACTCTATCTGTCTACAATAAGGAACTTATGTCACAGAATCTTGTAAATTTTACCCTGTTTTACCATTTCAATACGTGTCTTCCACAATAAGTACATCAAAACAGCAAGGAGGTCAGGTTACAGCATCTGTCTATCTCACCAGACGTTTCGCTTTTCTTCTGGTGAAATTTGTTCATATATGAAGTAGAAACAGATGAGCAACAGGTTCTATCACTGTCACTCACTCTGTTACACAGACCCTCACAGAAATGGAGAACATACGTGCAGCTGAAAACAGAAAAGATATGCATGTGTACAGTATGTATGAATGTAGTCTGTGTAGAATCCAGTCAGATTGTGTTCTAAAGGCACAGCTGGGCTTGTCAAAAGGTAAATGCCATAGAACTGCAAACACCCAAAAAATGGCCTTCAGATATTGTATTGTACAGTACAATTCAATACAGTAAAATCAGTAAAATTTTGTTTCCATAATTCATTTTGCAATACATAAATTACAAAGCATGTTACAGGGCTAGTGTTTGGATTTGCTAAACATAGAGGTTGACTATAAAGTGATTTTTAAAAGATGATGCCATTACAGTGAGACAAACAGGACAGTAATCTAGTGTAATCTAATTATATACAATAAAATGTGGTTTCCAAAAGCAAAACCTGAATTCACTTCTTATTATTTCTAATGTCTAAATTTGAATAAAAAATAATTTAAAAATATACTTTTTTTTTGCTTTAATGAGGGTCAAGTTAGACTGCGAATGCCAGATTTTACTGTGGTTGGATTTTATTATATGCTGAAGTATATCTATATATTTTGTAATAGTTAGTTCAAACAGTTCAAAATTATAAATTAAACAAATACCATCATACTGTAAGGATGATCAAAATAGACCACGGGTATATATTATTTTTTTAACAATGACATAGTCACTAATAACCCACACATTGCACAATAGAATGCATTAAATCAGGTTATGTGACTATGACCATAAAGTTTTATCTCTTTCCCAATAAAGCAAAAGGCCACACATATATCATGACTTCAGTTGAAAAGCTCAGCAGCTCTATTAATTCCAAGGGCCATATCCTCACTCTCTTCTTTTGAATAATTGATCTTTTATAAAACCAGCTATTAAAAAGAGACTCACCCATGAGAGTCTGGGGAGAGAGAGAGAGACAGAGCTGTTTCAGGATATATCAAAGAAACGTCAATGTAGAAACACCCTTTTGTTTTAGATTTGATTAGGGAGCGTTTTAATCTGACAGAAAGAAATTTGACTGGTGGGGCTGACAACACCAGTGATGCAATCCTGAGGAGAAAGCCACTATTCATTAGACTGCCCTAATGTGATTGAAAGCACTTGTGTAAATAAACAGGCAGTTATAGTGATACAGAGGAATCTCACAGAGCCTGTGTCTGTACTAGACAGTGACTAATTCAACTCGGCCCTTTTATCTTAGTAATCCCAAGCAGCAACGTTTGCAGGTCCAAAAGAGGACTTATAAATTACATCTAATAGGCTTCAAATCAAGTACTAATTAAAACTGCATTAACCTTAATGAATCGGAAAAATGGAGACCCCAATTTATTGGAGATGTGTTTATACAAGAGAGCGCTTCAATAATACATGACGCAATCACACTCTGTGGGATGAACTCTTCCTCTTAATGTAAACCTCCTGTGTGTGTGTGTGTGTGTG
>JBAJNP010008844.1:0-19365 GCA_036877545.1 Yasuhikotakia modesta
TTTTGGAGCACTTCATGTTTCCATCTGCTGAAAAGCTTTATGGAGATGAAGATTTCATTTTTCAGCACGACCTGGCACCTGCTCACAGTGCCAAAACCACTGGTAAATGGTTTACTGACCATGGTATTACTGTGCTCAACTGGCCTGCCAACTCTCCTGACCTGAACCCCATAGAGAATCTGTAGGATATTGTGAAGAGAAAGTTGAGAGACGCAAGACCCAACACTCTGGATGAGCTTAAGGCTGCTATCGAAGCATCCTGGGCCTCCATAACGCCTCAGCAGTGCCACAGGCTAATTGCCTCCTTGCCACGCCGCATTGAAGCAGTCATTTCTGCAAAAGGATTCCTGACCAAGTATGACCAAGTAACTGAACATAATTATTTGAAGGTTGACTTTTTTTGTATTAAAAACATTTTTCTTTTATTGGTCGGATGAAATGTGCTAATTTTTTGAGATTGGAATTTTGGGTTTTCATGAGCTGTATGCCAAAATCATCAATATTAAAACAATTAAAGGCTTGAACTACTTCAGCTGTGTGTAATTAATCTAAAATGTATGAAAGTCTAATGTTTATCAGTACACTACAGAAAATAATAAACTTTATCACAATATGCTAATTTTTTGAGAAGGACCTGTATTCAATAAAACTTAGCATACAAACTAATATACAAGTAACAAATATGGCTTCCTTTTTCAGTTTCGTTAAACGTTTAGTTTAATTATAAACAACAATATCCTTGCCAGTGATTTTATCCTGCGCTAATTTCCTGACAAATGGACAAGCGATAGTACATGACAGGTTGTGTTCAGCAATGAAGAAGCAGACACAAACTTTTAAATCAGCCACACAATTGGTCACTGAGGGGGGATGTCTGCCATGTCTGTTGTCCCCAGCAAATGTGAGGTGTGTTTTATGGCACAAACAGCTGCCAGCCGAACAGTCGTGCCGATACGCTGAAAGCCAGCATGGCACCGGAACACTAACAGCCATGAATAAATTTATGCCATGAAGTTTCTCACATCTTCTTGCAATGAGTGATTTTGTTGAAACTAATGCATGTCTTTAATACACCTCAATATTTATAAATATAATTAGTGTATTCATATGAATTTCATATATACATACAGTACAGGACACAAGTTTGGACAAACCTTCACATTCAATGTGTTTTCTTTATTTTCACAACTATTTACATTGTAGATTCACACAGAAGACATCAAAGATGTGAATGAACACATATGGAATTATGTACTTAACAAAAATGTAAAATAATTGAAAACGTCTTATATTCTAGTTTCTTCAAAGTAGCTACCTTTTGCTCTGTTTCATTGCAGTGCCTGATGGTTTTTGCGACTCCACTTGGGGACACATTCAAAGAATTTGCAATTTTCCAAATTGACTGACCTTCTTTTCTTAAAGTAATGATGGCCACTCATTTCTCTTTGCTTAGCTGATTTGTTCTTGCTATAATATCAATTCTAATAGTTGTCTGATAGGGCTGTTGGTTGTGTATCAACTTGACTTCTCTACAACACAACTGAAGGTCCCAACCCAATAAATAAGCAAAGAAATTCCACTAAGTAACCCTGACAAAGCACACCTGTTAAGCAAAAACCATTTCAGGTGACTTCCTCATTAAGCTCATTGAGAGAACACTGAGGGTTTGCAGCAATATTTAAAAAGCAAAGGGTGGCTACCTTAAGGAATCCGAAATATAAAACTTATTAACAAAGTTTTTTGTTAAGTACATAATTCCACATGTGTTCAATTAAATTTTGATCTTTCAGTCAGAATCTACAATGTAAACGGTCATGAAAATAAAGAAAACTCATTGAATGAGAAGGTGTGTCCAATTTTTTGGCCTTTACTGTATATATTCACATTTTATTATTCAGCATTTTTTCTTTTTTCTTTGTACAACCTAGCTATCGGTATCTGTAAAATTCTGTAAAACCTGTATGTAAAACTATGCATTTAAAAAAAAAAAGTATCACTAGACAATGGCGCGGTATTGCTTGGGCCCGTCATTACTGCTTGTAGCTATCTGGTTTACATTACCTTACAAAGGGTGATAGACGTACACACAGATGCTCTGTGATGCCCTTGAGAGCTCATATAAAAAAAATGTACCAGACTACCTAAGTAATAGTTATTTAATTAAGCATTTCAAATATTTGACTTTATTGCTAATTACACAAGTGATTTACAGTCCATACACAGGAACCAAATTCCCTTAATTTATTAATCTATACAGTCATTCATTTGTGTTTCTACAATTAATGCTTTGTCGGTTATGAAACCATTTGCAGCAGTGTTTCATTGGTTGAAAGAGCTTTACTTCATCATTACTACACCTATGCAACAAACCACATCAAGATCTGTTTGTACAACCTGCTCAAATGAAAGTTAGTTCAGAGTGGTCCATCAAAATCTTACTTAGTGTTTTTTACCCACATGAGAGGTTTGTGTCATAGTGACAAACGTAAATGTGTGGATTGAAAACAAAGCACATAAGAAAAAAAAATAATTTCTGTTTGCAGAAATATTTGGTTTGTTTGAAAACCATGCTACATTTCTTCCAGAAAAGTTAATAATCTGTGTTTTTAAAATGTTAATAATCTGTGTTTTTAAAATGTATTAGTAATTGCAAAGTTTAAAGAATCTGTTAACATTTGTTAATGCACAAAGAACCAATGATAATAGCAATGAATAATTGTACTGGTAAAGTACATTTAGAGTGATGCAAATGGTAGTAGGGTATTCCTCTATATAAAATAATGTCTAAGCAGGCATGACCCACCTTTAAGCTCCACATCAGCATTATAGTTCCCCTTGAAAACAGAATCAGTGCTGGGGGTGCTGCAGCGGTAGACACCACTGTCTGTTGCTCTGACCTTCTTGAATTTAAGCTCCATGGCAGCATCCCCGAGCTTAGTAAAACTGATATCACCATTGTTAACTCGGTCCTGCAGTGAACGGTCTGTATATATGTTGTCAAAAGTGGAGATAATTTGGAGCTGTTGGTCACCAAGCACCATAGACCACTCAAAATCCTGATCTCTGGGACCCTCGTAGTCAGACACATCACAACGAATTGAGACGGCCTGTCCCTCTACATGCACCAACGGCCCCATTGGAACTTTAACCACACGGCTCTCACAGACCACCACTGTGAAGAAACAAGCTTCGTTAAACTTAAAACAATGAAACAAAACATGAATGGACTACTAACAACAAAAACTGATCTGTGGTAATAATATTTGACCCAATCTGGTGAAATGAGTTAGAAGTCGCACATTTCACAATTCAGATTGTGGTATCAATGGAAAGAGGAGACCATAAGCCTTAAAACGATGTCCTAGTCAAAGCCATGTCTTTAATGGTTATAGACAGAAAAAACGCATTTAAAGTTTTTTTGCCTGTTTTTTTTTTTGTTGATATCTTTCAAAATCCATTCCATTTAAATGTATGAACTATTTATTTTCCAGCTTAATCTGACCAGACATTTGTATACATATATAAATGCTATTAAACCAGACTGAAGCTTAAATTATTTTAAGGTACTTATTTGAATTATTATTTTAAAATACAACTGCAACACATTTGGTGATTATATGCTAATTACCCACAGTGATCCCAATAAACTTTAACATGAACTACAAATGACTTGTAAACAACAATAAAAATATGCTCACCATGCTGGGACCTGTAAAGAATAAAGAATGTAAAGCAATTCAGATGTTACTTGATAGTTTAAAGTCAATAAATCTTGTACTGTGCATCGGTTTTCTTGAATGATTTAGAATTACATATGCTCTAAAGCAGTTGAGTTGCAAAGTCATCTTTACTAGTCACTACCTCACATACTTTTACTCAATGATCTGGACTATGAAACTTTAGATGATTTTTTGAATGTTAAAAAAAAAGATGGATTTCTCATTATTTTTCCACATTAAAAATGGAACGTTAAAATGGAACGTTGCAACTTCCATTTTATCAACAACATTTTATCCAACTATCAACATCAGAGTACTGTTCCAAATAAACACATTTTGCAACAGAATAACACATGAAGCATAACATATTTCTTTAGAAATAATTCAAGTTTTTTTTGTTTACTAATTTTTTGCTTCATTATTTGGTTGTGTATGCTTTAGGTAAAAGGGTGGTACTCTAAGATTTACATTTTTTACCATGTTCAAATTCATTTCACATAAACTTGCAAGGTTCCCCCCAAACATTGTCCATAAAATGTGATGAAAGGCTGCAGATTCTGTCTGGCCTAGTAATAAAAAAGGGCCACACATATTTTTACAGTTCCATTTTTTTCCAAAAAAAAAAATTCTTCTTGAATAAAATTGCTAGTTTTGTCAACAATTCTCATCTGCAAAACAAACTAGTTCGGATGCCAATCTATGGATGCAGTTAAGTTCTTGGAAACACCACCAATGGTGTAACTATTTCCAATTAGTATACTTTGAATGTATAGTAAAGACGAAAACTTGTATACTATACTTTGTATTTTACTACAAGCACAATTGTCCAATTAGATCAGTTTCTTTCTTTCAGGGGAAGAAATAAACTCTGAAAGCATTTTTAAACCCCAGCATGGGGGAACATGTTTATATATATGTGTGCAAAATATCAGGTCTGTAGCACACAGATTTTAACCATTTCAAAATTATACACAGCTACATAATCAAAGCCCCAATTGTTCATATATCTGAGATAAAGTAATAACTATGTCATTGCTTGTCTTTACACCCAACAAGGTTTAAGAAAGTGACTAATTATTTGTTTACTGTGCTTGTTACTTGCAGATACTATTTACACTGAAAAAAGGCAAAAGTTAGTTAATCAGATTTCTGCTGAGATTAGACATTATAATGTTATATTAACAAGGGTACAAAAGCTATTTTGCCCATACACCCAAATCTTCTGACTATTTATGGAAATGTGATTTGCACATAAGACCATATCTGAGATAAAGCACTGGAATGAAAACACACAGGTGACTATTAACATTTTACTAGTGCAAGAAGTGTTCTGAAACTAATTATATCAGTATAACAGCTACAGAGAGAAACAAAAACAACACTGAACAAGCCAAGAAATGATTTGGAATATAATATAAACCAGAGGAAAAAGATACAGAGAAACAAACAAAATAGAAATGGACTGAAACCAAAAGTGAGATGGGTGACCTGTAAGAACTTGTCCATACATGCAGGATTAATTGTTTGGATAAGGCGAACCCTTAACTTAAAAAAAGCAGAACACAAATGCAGAAGCAATCAGTAAAATACTGAAGTGTGTATATGTGAAATACAAGTTAGATTAGGCTATTTAGATATTTAATTAGTTATTAAGGCTAATTAGCACACATTAATTATCACTTTACTCCTGTTGCACATGAATTAAAAATTGTGACACTTTATCTTCCTCAAATGTCTAATTAAGGTGGTCCTAATGGTTTTAGTTTCACATTTGCACATCTTTGGTTTTTAGGTCAAAATGTTAAATGCTCTCTCTCTTTGCAAGTTGCTTTTAGCATCTGCTAAATGGCTTAATGTGAATGTAATGAAAATGTTCGGGTTCATGGACACAGAAACATTAATGCAAACATTAAAAAAACTCAATTAAACTACTCATATAATCATGCAGTTATTATAACAAAATAAATATGCTAATCAAATTCTGTATTAATAACAAGACCCATCAAACTCATCTAACAATGCAAATTGGCAATGATGCAGAAATGTCTATTATGTTTTTGATTCTGTCCAAAATTCTATAGAGAGTTTCTTCAGAAAGGTTCATCCCAAAGGTGTTACCGTTCCTATTTAGCCCATATCATGCTACTATTTTTGAATATTGTTAAAACTATAGAGTTTGAAGTAGTATTAAATTGCAGTGTTTGAGCAATGTAATTACTACCAAGGGTGTCCCTTAATACAAACTTAGAGTTTTATTAGTGGGCTAAATGGTTGTTTTGTTCACTTTAGTTGATTATGCCATGTCCTACTTGTGCTGTAGCCTAATTAAACTAGACTAGACTAGTTATAAATGTCTAGTTATGAATGACAAGGATAAAATATTAGCAGCTGTGATTTAGATATACAGTACGGTGAAATGCAATAGGGAGAATCCACAGGGTGGTTATTTTAACTTTGTATTTGAGCTGTGCTTCTTGGACGCAGAAAAAAGACTAGGCACGCGGAGAACTGTTTCTACAACGTGCCGTGGCGCAGCTGGTATAAAGGCAAGCACTGAGTGGAGTAGACCATCTCTGGTGCCCGTATCGGATACGTAATAAGACGTGTGCAGGCAGACGTGTGCAGGGTACATAAGGGAGATCTAGCCCATTCCCACAGAAAAAAATCGACAGTTTACCACACAGATACAAAATCCTGAAGGTTAGGGGTATAAAGTTGACCTGAAGCAATTAAAGCCTGATGTCCTAAAGAACAATTAAAAGAAAGGAAAAATATTGGCTAAAGCTGTCTCTGTCTGTTGCTGGGTTGTCTTAAAAACTATAAACATTAAATTTACACCAGCACTCATTTGACAGGTATCACATTCTAACAACAACCACGTAATAGCAGAGAAGTACATAACATTTTAAGGTCAACATGAATTAGGTCATTTTCATTATAAACTATTAACACATGTAACACAAGAACATGCGATGCGTTCTGCGTTTAAAATGAAACGTTAAGTGAACGACAATGAAACGTTTAGTGAAAACGAATCGACTTACCAAAAGAAATAACTGATATTAAAAGGTGGCATAACCAAGTTTCTTTAGTCGTCCTGTAAAGGCGCGTTTTATCCCACGAAATCGCCATTGTCATTCAAACCAGTCAAAGAGCGAAACAATCCTCCCGCAAGAGTTGTAAACGTCGAGTTTCTCCGCACCCAAAAGTTGAATTAAGTTATGAGTAAGAACGCGCAATGAACTCGTAAAGCTCCTTTAGAGTTGGGAAGAATCGTGGTCGATTTGAGCATGATTCATGAAAAGTCTCTGTACGTGCATGCCCGGAAGTATGTGAGCGAGTGTGTGTAGATGTTTTCTCTCTTATTGGACAAGAAAAGGGAACAGGGATTTGCTGTTCGCTGCAGGTGAGCTACCGCCGCACCCAGATATGATAAACAGCGCAGTCGCGACAGTGCAGGCAAAATAAAGGCACTTATTATATCCTCCCAGTATCATATCTTTTCATGTGTTTATTATCAAACTTTGTGAGCATTATGTTAAGACATGGATGATTAAAAATAGTCAAGGAATTTTGTAAATAAATAAACGAAACAGGAAGTCTTTAACATCTATAGCATGCATTAACTAATTTACACTAAACTTGGCTAATATATTTGGTGTGGTGGGCTGATGACATTTATATGACTTGTGAGCCAGGGTCAACCCCCAAATGGCAACAGGAAGTGTATCTCCTAATGTAAAATTTAAAATAGTCAGTTAAAATAGTCAGTTCTCTTTAATGTATCCATGTCACAGAAAAAAGAAGAGATACTAACGATGCTTAACTGTGAACAAATTGTTGATATTTCACAGCTGTTAAAAAAGCAAGAGGCATTAGAACATTAGAACATCTCTTTTGACTCTTTAAAGTAGCAAGTTGTTCTTAAATATTACCACTGAAACTATCAAGTCATGTCCTAGCAACTATTTAGAGCAATCTAGCCACCAACATGAATTTGTTATATCTCAGCAACAGAATGACATAGATATGGAAGTTGGCTCTTTTGATTCAGACAAACTGCCTGTAATCAGTGTAATGAGATGTAATGTATGTAATGAGATTGCTAAACAGATTGAGGCAGTGGTACCAAACCCATATGTTATTCTAAACAACATAAAAAGTGGTTCAGCACTATTGACCTAACCTATGCTTTTTACCATACCATTGACTACAGTCAGCCATTCCTCATAGATGTAGATGATCTAGCAACAGCAGTAGTGCACCACAAACAGGGACTTCATAGCAGACTATTAGCCTGGTATTCAACCTATCTAGAGGACATGTCAGATTCCATGGTATGTGAAAAAGGTTTGGAGGCTCTGCATTGGGCCTATAGAAAGGCCTCACAAATTGCCCTAAGCAGTGAAATTGAGTTGAGGTCCACACATGAGGTAACAGGGATATGGAACAGGAGAGGTTTAATCTGTCCCAGAGCAGAAGAATGAGATACTTAGGCAAACTAAGGTAATAGAGGGATTGATGTCAGCTTAAAGAGCTGAAATGATGGCTCTAATTGAAGCATGTGATATTGGGGCTGACATGGAAGTAAACCCCCAATGACCGATCGCTCTGATTTTTATAGAAAACAGAAGTGAAAATTGGGATTTAAAAAAAGCATATTTGCATAGTACCTATCTCTGGCTTGTATTTCTGTGTGTGATGACATAGTTAGTTAGCAATAAACTAAGTAATAAAACTTACATTTTATTACTAGACTCTGTTAGTAATAAAACTGTTCAGGTGAATATAATGACAGGTTGGCTTACAAACACCTAGAGAATGTAAAGATGACTTCTGCTGGTAAAGTTCCAAAGAGATTTTCTTTGGAGCTTTACCAGCATTATACTGCATCATGTCTGTCTGTTAAATACATTGGGAAGGGTGTCCCTTTTTATACATTATAACCTACATTTATGAACTAATTCACGTCTGTCTTCATCCAATTGTCCTGTCAATTCTCTATTTTATATTTTTTTGCTCACATTTAAATGAAAAGTATTTTATGTCTTTGTTGTGTCTTGCTGCTTATCTGGGTTATTTTGGGTACTTTTTCTATTTTTGGGTACATTTTGGCAATTAGGACCTGGCAATAGCTGGCACAAGGATGAGATAGGGTAGCTTGATAGCGTCTCCTGGTACAAGCCAAAAAAAATTGTGCTGTATATATCAAACCTATGTGCACACATTTTTACTAAGTTTGTCATGTCTCTCTAAACATTACATTACATCTAAGCATTGTAATGAAACACAGACTCACAGATGACGTTTAACAATGAATGGTTTATTGAAGGATTGCAGGTAAACAAGTAGACTGACTGTGCATGTAAGTAATGGTTACTTTTCTTTGGACTTTGTTTGTAGGATAACGAGGAGAGACAGAGAGCGGTGAACCAAGAAACGGGCAGGCACACACCTGTGTTGCTGGAGCTTTGACTGGGAAACACAGGTAAGTAACACAGGTTAGTATTTAAGATTGTAAATTGCATACAATACCAGAGAGTCCTTTACGTGTTGACAAGACCGGACAGTGAATGTGACGGGACAGTGAATGTGTGCTTATGAAGGGTGACAGATGACTGGAGTGATAAGGAACAGGTGCGGGTGATTACTCAGAAGAGAGTGAGTGCTGGAATTGGCTGAGGACAGAGACTGACCTATCCATGACAGGCATTTAAGCAGGCACTTTTGCCCAAAGTGACTTACAAAGTGAAGAAAACAAAGCAGCAATAAATCAACAGATGACAATACTGTCACATTGTAGGTTCACTTACAAAAAGATAAACAATTTCAGAGTCTTACAAGAAACAGGCATGAACAGGCTGACAGGGAACACGCAGCATAGCATTGACGATGAGGGGACAGCATGATGAAGACACGTGAATGGCTTGGGGCATAGGGAGCTGAGCAGGACCCAGGCCACAGCCATGATGGTGGTCTACCGTGGAGCCAACAGAGGGAGGACCCATGACAGAAGAGTTGACAACTCCATTGGATCGATCAATGGAAGCAGGGCAGGTGGACATGGAGCCCGATGGTCCTTGGTAACAACAAGGACTGAGGCAGAGACAGGGTGGAAACAAGGGATCTAGGTGGCATGGTGGAGCTGCAGGGTAAAAAGGATCCATAGAGGGTGAGCAATGGGGCTATCAGTAGCCAGCGGCGATGTGGCTGGTAAGTCATGTTAGGTAAGTCACCTCAAGCTCCATCGCCAGCACACTTACCTGGTCGGCGGCATCGGCTCAGCCTCAGTGACGAACCTCGGTTCTGTCACAGGCAGGTGCTTGGACTCTCTGTTCGATGTGCTCTCGGGCAGTGGTTGGGCTGGGCACTGGGTCAGGAGTGGGGATGTCGTCCCTCTTGGCGACCACAATGGTCATAAGTGATCCACAGGATGACAGTACCCACTCAACATAGTCCAGAATATTCCCCAAGCCATTCCAGACAACCGTTCTCTTGTGGCACTGCTGAGTAATGTTTAATACAAGATGCTGAGACCAAAGTCCTAGAATACATTTAACTAAGTGAGTGCCAAAAAGGTCTCTAATGTGGTCCTTGAGGGAGTGCTCGCCCTGTCACAGCAGGAAGATACAATATGAAGGGTCAGACAGATCCCTAATATAAAAACAAAAACACTGGACAAAACAAAACAAAAAATGGAATTTTGTGTTTAAACTACACACTGTTAACTTTTAGCGGTCTGTGATTCTGTTACAGTTCTACTCTGTTTCTTTTCTAACCCTCCTTTAGCCAAGAGGAAGCATACTGGCTAGTCTTTTGGCTAACATTCATGAATACACATAGCATGAATTCATGTGTAAATGTGGCCTTTACCTGAGGAATCTGCAGGGGAGTGTGTGGGGGGGGGGGTGAATGGTTACTGGTGGCTTGTTTCTGTGTGTGGGGGAAGGAGGGCTGCTAAATGATTGTGTTGGGAGGATTGTTGGGAGAGGATTGTTCATGTATAGCAAGCAGAGAACTTGATTGGGGGTTGAGGTTTGAAATATTACTTGGTGATATCAGAAAAACAAAGTAGATTCAAGCAACGGAAGTTTACATTCCAATGAAACATTATGAAAACAATTTTGTTCTTTGAAATAACATGCACAGATAAATCATTAACACCAAAACAAAGTGAAAGGATACAGATGGCCCCTTGTCTTTGATATGCCGTCTCCTACTACTACATTGCCCCAGGCCTGAGCCCCACTGGTAAAGCTTCTCTTCTAGTCTGATCTTATTGTTTGGGATATGGGATTTGCTGCTTTGCTTGCTGGTACCCGTGTTTCAACAAGCACACCAGAGTGTGAGAAACTGCACTCTCCTGGGTACAAACAATGTGTTCCTACACCGTCCGCAGAGGAACACGGCGCTGGTCAGTTGCCATGTTCTATAACATGATTGACATGGCAGCACTGAATGCACATGTGCTGTATCAAGCATGCACCGGGAGGCAGGAAAGACGGGTGGACTTTCTGGTGGAGCTTGCAAGAGAGTTAGCTAGTTAGCTCTCATGTGGGTGTGAAGAAGGCAAGAAAGGAACAATTGCTGTGGAAACAACCCCCCACACCTAGCCCTGAAAAAAGAGGAGTTACAGTCAGGTAATTGGGGTCAAAGTAATAAAAATAACCAGATATGTATAGTTTGTAAAGACTCTGTAAGTTGTGATTGCCGTTGCAAAACTGTGTCCAAAAAATTTCACTCACGAGTTGGGGACAGCCGTCTGGGACTCTGGGGCCACATGCTGTGCCTCATTCAACATGTTCAGACAGGAGATGATTGAGCTGTTCCTCCATTCAGCCTGGGGTGATGAGGCTGTCACAGGAACAGTGTGTTAACGCAATGCTTTACCAGTTGAGCTAACAGGAAGGTTAGCTTTGTCACAGGGTTACCCTTTGTCACAGGGTTACCCCCATCCAATGGTCACTGTGTTATTCTGACTGTGGCGGATCACTTATCCAAGGCAGCCCATTTTATTCCCCTGCCCAAACATCCTTCTGCTCGAGAGACTGCCCAAGTCATGGTCGACCAGGTCTTCTGGCTCCATGGGCAGTGGATGTTGTGTCTGACAGGGAGGAGTAGAAGAAGTTCTCCTCTGCTTTTGGAAGGAGTTCTGTCAACAGATCAGGGCCAGGAGTCTTTCCGCAGGTTTTCACCCGTAGACCACCAGGCAATGTGAGCAAGCCAACCAGGATCTTGAAAGAGTACTCCATGTTGGTCATCATGGAATCCAAGTTCCTGGTGTCATCAGCTCTTGTGGGTAGAGTATGCCCATAATTCCCTTCTGGGAACCGCTTCTGGCCTCTCCCAATAGGAATGTTCCCTTGGTTACCAGCCCCCCTCCCCCCCATTTCCCGCACAGGAACCAGAGGCTGCTGTTCTGTTAGTCCTTAGTTAGTCTGTTAGTGTCTGAGCACCCTGTCTTTACCCTGTGTTTACCCTGCCTCCTTGTTCCCTTGTTAGCCTTGTTTTCCCTATCAATTCTTCCCTTTATAGTTCCCTTTTGCTTTCTGTCCAGTGTCAATTTGTTTGCCTATCTAGCCCATATTGTTGTTCTCTTGTCTAGCCTTGTCTTATTCTAGTCTCCAGGCTGTGTGTTTGTTTTTGGTCTGCTGTTTTGTTTAGATTTTTTCCTATTTTTACAGTGCCACTCTCCTTGCTGCTGCCTGGTTCTCCCGCTTCCCCTCCAGCCCATTTCCGCTCAACTGCTTCTCCCGGTTCTCCCGCTGCCAGCCGTGCCAGTGCCGGATCGGTCCTAACACCTTCCAGGTTTTTTTGCCTGTTTTTTCTTCCTGTTTGATTTTCAATAAACTGTTTTTCTACACCTGCTTTTGGATCTTCGTGTTTGTACCCTGACAGATACAGCTTATACTTGTTGGTTGCTAGGTGTTTTAAATGGTTGAGAGTTTGGCTGGACAATTTCCATGGTAATTATTAAAGACAACTTGCCAGTCTAAGTCAAAAGAAGCCACCCACATGTCTTTATGATACCTCCTAATTTTTCAGTTGGGTGGTTGGGCGGTCAACAAGGGTACTGTAACTAGTTGCTAGGGCATGGCTGTAAAGCTGTAGTGTTACCATTCCCTGAAAGTGGGCACTGCACATATATTTAATTTAAAGTATGAAAGTAATATAAACGTGAAAGTAATTATGAAACAAGTCATTTTTGAAAACAATCCACGACACAACAAAAGTGGTTGTAATACATTAGTGAGCAACTAAATGGGTAAATTAATGGGTTAGGGCGAAATCATTAATGTGGTTACCATTAAGGTTACCTTTTCTCCGCCCACCGTCTTCTCGGGTTACGCGATAACTTAATTCTTCAAGTTGGCTTAACAGGCCAAATTACGGTATACGAAATCAAACGAAAAACGATTGTTTTTTCTAAAGTACAAGTGTAGTTATCATTTTTGTCGTATACATTGCCATTTAATACGTTGGTGGCAGCAGTAAAACCCTGGTTAATTTGTGGTTACCTTGGTTTAACTACAGTAACCATGTTTTTGGTTGATTGTCGTAAGTCCATGAGGTACTCATAATTGTACATTCAAGGTTATATGAAACATGCTGCTATAGCATATATAATGAATATAATAAAACTTTAACACGGAAGCCAGACTAACTAGATATGGCTGAACCTTAACGGTTGAATGTTAACTGTTTTTGTAGCTATTACATGTTGCATAACCTAACTGGATGGTTGTAAATGTATGGTGAAAAAAGTATGAAGCGTGTTATGTTTCTTTTGTCTTAGAGAGATTGGAGAGAACTGTGGAGAGATTGGACAGGACATCACAATTAATCCAAACATTCTGGGAAAACCTATAGAAATATTGTGGAAACACAAACACAGTTCTGGAGTATGATGAAAGTAAACATATACAGTAATGTATACTGGACACTGAAATTGGTGAGATTGGTTGTCTTAGGTATCTTACTCAGGTATCGTACTGTGAACATATGAGCTATTTAACATTTAAAATTTTTTTATTTAATTTCTGTTGCAGTACTGTATACTGCCATTTGATAACATCTGCCCAACATATTTACAGTATTTCATCCTCTCCCATAACTAGACACATTGTGAAGTTGGGTCTACAAAACATCAGAATAATGGCATCAAGACCACCTGCTCAGAAGATGGTGGTGAAGACGAAGAACATTTACCTCGGAATGAAGATGATAATAGTGGACAGGGTAGGAGGAGCAAAACCAGAACAAGGCATGAAGGAAAAGCAGTATACTTTAGTAATAAAAGTTAAGTTATTTAAGTTACACAAATAAGAAAATTACAGCAACCAAGTATTGTACTTTAATTACCAGCTATTTTTATAAAACTAGATTATCAGTTTAATTAACATGGCAATAAATCAGATAAATGCACAAACCTCACTGCACATACACTCAAAAAATGTTTTTTGCTCTCTGTTCAATTTAATTAATTAAAATGAGCACACACAACACAATTCTTGGTAAACATTGTCCCAGCGTAATCTTTTTTAAATGTAATCAACGCAATAAAAAGATTAATAAGATTAGTTGTACAACATTTATTAATTGAGTCTACATGAATTTGTTCATCTTAACCGGATGTACGTCATCAACAGAAACTTGGACACACATGGCTTTTTCCACGGTTTTACAGAGTTAAATTGTAATTTTTAATCTATTATCATCCATTTACTTAATTTAAAAAATGTAATTTAAATATGCTTTTAACATATTGTCCGATACTACAACGTATTGAAATGATGCTGTTAACGTTAGGTTTTAGGTCTAAATAAAGTCAATTGGTGCAGTCATTAATATGTTGAAACAAATTTTTTTAATAAAAGCAACATATAGCATGATGAATCGTGAGCGACGCACGTTAAAAATGAGCGATGTAAGATTTATAGAGCTGAAGTAAGTGTTACAACAAAAGTCTTAAAACAATTATGGGTAACACTGTATGTTAATGCATATCGCAATTAACTACTCAGGGAACTCTTACTACTCAGTGTCACAAGTTGTTTGCGGAGAAACGGGAGGCGGACCCAAATGCAGGGTTTTCTTAATTTTATTTAGATGAGGCATTTTCAGAAAGGCAGACCAAAAACCACAAAACAACCAAAGACCACAAAGAACACAGAAAACCACAAGGAACCACGGGGAAGGCAAACACAATGAAAAGGCAATACACAGATAAATACACAGGCAATACACAGATAAATTTTGGCAATCCAAAAACCATGAAGAAGGCAATTCAACACATCGCAACTTCCTGTTTGCTGGCATGCTGTTATATAGCCAGCAAACAGGAAGTTACAAACGAGGAAGCAGAGGGAGCAGACACAGGGTCATGGGACTTGGGCTTCCTCTGCTGGCCAGTCGTTACACTCAGAAATAAATGGGGGTTGTAACAAAAATGCCACCAAATTAATCAAGATGCCCCGCAATTCAAGGTAAGGAAGCTAAAATGTCCTGCACGCTTAAACTGTATACTCAAGATGCTGTGATTAAACTGAAATAAGACATGATTGATCTGCACACGTTTATGTTTTTGTGTGTCATAATCATGTTTCTGTGGAATGAGTATGTCACTAGAAATTTTTATTAATAATTTTAAAATGACTGCGCTAGTGATGTAATTTACTGTGTAAAACTAGTATTCAGTATAATAGTATTGTAATCTGCCGCCAACACTCCAGTCCGGTAGGTGTTTGTTTGCAAATCGCCATTAAAACCTAAAGAAGAAGGGTTCACATGCTCAGTGACTGCATTTACAGCGTTCTTGTCTCTAAACCTAAAGCAAGTTACTGAAATTATGGCAGCCCGACCTTGTAGTAAACAGATTTTTTCCCTTTTTATTTATTTGACTAGTTTAAATTACATTTTAATCAGTACAGTTTGTAGTGTTCTGATTGAAGTAACTGTTATATTTGAGTATTTTATCTGTAAAACAAAATGGATGCACTTCTCAATTGTGAACCATATTTGATAATCATGTGAATCCATTAGCAGTATTACGCTAGTAAAATTGATCTGTTCCTTATACCAATGTGTAGCATGCTTCAGAATAGTTCAAATACGCCCAATTTGCGAAACATTAAATAATTTGGTATATTAATTACATTATAAATCAGTAGTTTGATGTCTGATATTTAAGTAAATATAAGTTACAGAATTTGTGTACTACTTCAACAAGCTGACTGTTATTTGTCCAAATGGCCCAACTTGCATGTTTGCAAGAATATTGATATAATTTGTATCAACAACCCTGGTTATGACTGTCTCTTTCTGATTTTCTATTTTAGATTTAACTAGAGCCCGACCAATATGGGTTTTGTTGGGGGCCGATATCGATAAACAATTACCGATATTGATATATCTGCCGATTTTCTTTGTGCATATTGTTGTGCAGTACCAGTTAAAGGTGACCTAGAGTGGTTGAACGGAGTATAGATTCTTGTTCTGTGATGTGACATAAAGAGAATAGTAGTAATAATAGTATAGTACTAACAGTATAGTTTGTCACTCAGAGGAAGGGACAGGTAGACCCAAGGTGACCATTGACTAGCAGTGTGTAATGAGACTAATCCACATTTGGTTGAACAAAACAGAGTAAAAAGAGTAAGAAAGTTCCTCACTGCAATAAATTTTATTAGTTAAGCAAATCAGGCATGCATCAATTTGGATCATACCCAGAACAAATGTATTAAAATGAACTAAATGCCATTCTCCTTTCTCCCTATGCCTTGCAGGCAATCCAGATTTTCACTATGCAAACTATGTTTTCTGTTACGTTTCATTTTCGTGAGGAGGGGGTGAGTGAAAGGAAACTGACGTAAGATTCCCCAGATTTCCAGCTTGAGCCGTTTTCAGGCACTCGTTTTTAAAACATACATGTATATACTTTAGAGTAGTTCAAAATGTCTGGAACTTTTCCTATGTTCTTTTAGGTGGGTATACTGCCATTTTCCGTCAAGACTAGAAAAATGTTGATTTTGACTCTAGGTATAGACGCCGAGAGAGGTGACACTGTTGCGGGAAAGTCGGACCTCGAGCCCGCGGTACAGTACTGGTGAAATATTAAAGCTGAACGACAGCTAAGGTTTATCAAAAAAAGTTGCTGGGTTTGTCAGTAGATGTAGGTTTGATGGAAAACACAGTTAAAAGGGTCTGAATGTTGGTAAATGTAGTGCTAAATTCGTGTTGTTGCATGTGTATGTCTTAGATGAGTGAGTTGATGACAGATGGCTATTTTGTGGATATTTGTGGTGGATATTGTCAATGTATGAGAAACCTATGGGGTCATTGTTTATTAACTATGCAGAAACAAACTAGTTAGCAACCTACCGTTAATACTTTTGTAAGAAACTACAGTCTGCCTCTAAACAGATTCCACTCCAGGATAAAATAATGACATGCTCAACTCATTATAAGGCTTATTTATCATAGAGACATATATTTTTGCAATGACAGAATTAACAGTAACTCTGTTAATATAAGGAGGCCTCAAAAAGAGAGACAGACTTCATGAATCAACTTTGATCAAAGGGGTAAGTGGCTGTAATACACATTAAGAAAACATTTGGTCAGACAGCAGTATCACCCGACCATTTGGGTGATCACTGTTAACAATAGTCATTCTGTGGGAACCGAGAGCAATCTCCCTTACCACAGCCGTTAATTTACATTCAAAGTAAATGTCAATATACACGGGGGGCTAGAGACAGTCTACCCAACAGTATAAAATGTTTAACATTCGTGGTTCATTCTGACCCTGAGTGCTTCATGCACTTTGATACTGCAACACCGCAATAAACTATTACTTCGTTGGAACCTTCAACGTTCTTCTCATCTCTTTGTTCTTTTATTTCTTACATTGGCGAGCCAGCCAGGAGATAAATAGAACTCTACACAACTTCGTTTTTTTATTTCTTACACTTTGCTTGACTGTGTCATGAAGACGCCGCTGAACGAGATACCTTCTTTACTGCGTTAAAAGCTTGGCTGGTTCCCAGTAGCAACCAATGGAGCACGCTCTGCTGGCAAAATGAAGTAATAACACCATTTAAAGCATTGTATCTGCATTAAATTAAAAAAAATTAAATGTTATAAAAAAAAATGTTTATATCGGCGGTAGATTCGCCGATACTGATATATCTGCGACAGGCTACTATCGGTCGATAAAATCGGCAAAATATATCGGTCTGGTAGAATGAATACATTCTACTTAAGCAATGCTAATAGGCAATTGTCCTTTTTGCTAGGTTCACCTTTACGGGCTTCTTTGTATATCATTGTGTAAATATCTATGGCCAAAAATAAAAATCCCACACTGCTACCATGACAGCCAAAATACATGTGCATAGGCCTATATGTAATTTAAAATTTTAAACAAATCTTTCAATTAAATTGATGTTAAATTGTGTTATATGTATTATAATATATATTATATGTATTAATATATTCATGTTTTCAGTTGATTAGGCATGCCTTTTTGTAACAGGTTCAATAAACTGTTACTTGCTGTCTCTGTTAAATGAAAGATGTAATGCTACTCCCTGCCATTAGAGGGCTCCAGGGAGCCGTTATTAAGTAAGGTTCTCTAGAGAATAAGAGGAAGAGGGAAGTTTGAATAGGGAACACGTAAGCTGGGAGTGTTTGCTCTAACCATGTTTTCATTTGGAAAACCCTTGTTGAGGAACATTTTTGTTCTACATCTCGATGCGAGTTGACTAATTTTCTTTGTTATTTTAAGAGGTTTGTTAGCAAAAAGTATATTTTGTGTGCTGAACCTCTTGTTGTTTGTTTGTTTATCTTATTTAGAGGGGTTTTATGTCTGCTTAATTATGGGGGCATCTGAACTGATTAAACTGGTCTTGGATTTCTCTCTTCAACTTTGGAATTTCCATCTGAATTGCTTTTGAGGACTGCTACTGATATGTTCCTTCAGCAGCTTGTATTTGGAGTCGGAAGGAGAGATAGCTGCTCCAGAAGAGGATACTTTGGTTGATTTTAGTTGTCTGCCACCTCCACCGCCACTTGCAGAGGATGAGGAGAGTTTGATCAGTCTTGCTATTTCAACCAAAGTGAGTCAATTGGAGCTCAGAATGGCTAAGATGGAGAAAGAGAGTGTAGAACGTGTACAAGGAGTGGAAAGACATACTCAGAGTCATCTGCAGCAGCACGATCATCGTTTGACTGCCATAGAGGGGCAGGTGCCAGATTTATTAAAGCTAATGACCTCTCAGTCATCATGCGATAGCCAAAGTCTTACCAAGATGTAGGAAAAACTCACTGATTTTGTTAAAAATAAGATTAATCACCTGAAGAAATCTTTAGAAAATCAGTTGCAAGACATGGGTAAAGCTATGCTGGATTGCATGAAGAGAAGAGACAGCCGTCTTAGGTCTTTGATTTGTCCTACACCTGGAGCCACCTCCACCCCAACTGCTACTTCAATTCCAGATATGCCATTAACATCAATGCTATCCCAGCTGCCTTATAAAATGGCTGTTAAGATAGAATTCCCTAAGTTTGGAAGCACGGTAGATGAAGATTCAATAGCTTATTTGGAGAAGTGTGCAGAGTATCTAGCCGTACGACCCATGAGTGA
>JBAJNP010008845.1:0-19365 GCA_036877545.1 Yasuhikotakia modesta
TGAAAAATAATCTTCTTATATGAAGCTATTTGCTTTTAATTTGATTCATGGATTAGCAAATCAGTTAATCAGATTTTCTTGGCCTTGTTTGGAGAAAATTACTATCCAAATGATCAGTCTCACTCCCCACAGTTACAGTATATGAGTTAAGATCATATATCAATCCATAGCACTATATAAAACAATGCAATACACTTTATTAATCTCCAAGCACCAGCTGTACCATTTAAACCAATTATCAAACATTTAGCTTTATTACATAACCTACAAGATCTTACTTCTTAGACACAGTATTTGTGTTTGGAATCAGAGCGGAAGGGGATTGATGGTGAATGAGGTCATGGGGTCAGAGCTGGTTTGGCTGTGCAGTCACATGTTCAGTATGGCTGCGCTGTGACTGTGTTGTTGGTCAGAAGATCACAGAATTTTAGTATTACTGCATATATAACTGGGTACAAGATGGCTGACGGCCCAGCTACATGACATATGAGAGTAACTGATGTCATAGGGTGACGTTTATCTGAAAATGTTCTGGAGGATGGAAACAGATATTTCTTAAACAATTTTGTTGAACATTTTTAACTATTTTAAAGAACCTCAAAGGCAGGTTAAGTGATTTTTTAGACATGTTTTTGTTATGCAGATTGAAAGTCACATAACAGGGTTTGTCCAGTCATTTCAGTTGCTCTGAATGCAAACTATGTATGTGTTCATGTGTTTTGGAGGAGGCTTGACTTTGGAGAGCCATGTAGAGAGAGGGTGGGCTATGCCTATGCTTTTAAAGCTAATTGCTAGCCTCTTTGTAATGGACTACCCTATGATTATCTGATAAAATAAGTATTATATATTAAGTTTAACTTATATATATATTAACTTATATATTAAGTTTAAACTGTTAAAAATTACAGTAGATTGAATTATAAAAGTAGATTATAAATAATGTACATAATTTAATGCAGTATGGAAAACTAAAACAACATAATACCAGTAACAGCCAATCAGCACTAAGTGATGCTGTACATTATTGCTGAATCTCCATGTTAAAGATGTAGACACACATAGATTATGTGTCTCTCTTCCCCCAGCTGAATTACCTCCACCCTACACAGCCATCGCCAGTCCAGACGCAGGGGGAGTTCCTGTCATTAACTGCCGGGTGTGTCAGGCTCTTATAAATCTGGATGGGAAGCTCCATCAGCACGTGGTGAAATGCACCGTCTGCAACGAGGCCACGGTGAGACACGCCCATCTGTGGCTCATGCTTAGTCATCCACGGCTTGTAAACAGATATCTGAGCCTCATCTGAGTCTGCACTCATGTGGGCCTTCAGCACACACACCAGCAGACAGGTTACACCACAAAGCTGTGTTTAAAGTGTGTGCCTAAATTGTGAGCCTAAATCAATATATGTAGACTGTGGAGGATACAAAAGTCAACATCAGTTATATTAAAGTCAACATCAGATGCTGTGTGTGACCAGGTCAATTATGGTATAATTGAATTGTCAAAAGGAACAGTAGTAAATTTACATTAAGTCATTGGTAACACTTTATAATAAGGTTACATTTGTTAAATGTGTTATCTAACATTAACATGATTCACCAATTAACCTATTTTTATAGCATGTACTAATCTCTGTTAACTGTTTTAAATGGTTTATACATTCTGCAGCAGATCTGACCTTATTAAGGGGTATTAGTGGAACCAGTTTGGCCTGTCTAGACTAAAATAAGAGATCTCTCTGTGTAAAGATCCCAGATCATGTGCAATATTTATAAATTAGTCTAGCCACAAATGTAGATTTTCACTAGTGCCCACAATAATAGAATTATTCAGTAGTCATTGGGTAACATACTTACAGAAAATGCTTAACACATTGTTATGTAAATAAGCTCCTAATGCATAACACAGATTTCTCAGAGAAAACCACGTCTTAGTTTTGAAAATAGCAAAATCACATTGTTCAAAATCACATTAATCAAATATTATGCATGTTTTTGCCTTGAGATGTACCATTTGATTTTTATTAATTAATAACAAATATATATACAGTATTGACCTGTATTCAGACCATAATACATTGTTGTATCTAGTTTTATGTTCCGTTGCCGTGGTGTTTCTGAAACATCATCTACACTATTTTATGCAGCCTATAAAAAACCCACCTACAGGAAAGAAGTATGTTAGATGTCCTTGCAACTGCCTGTTAATCTGTAAAGACACATCCAGGAGGATAGGATGCCCTCGACCCAACTGGTAAGTGTTAAATGGATATTTTAGTGGGCGGTGGAATGTGTTATTATGACTGCAATGCAATAGTGTATCGCTGTTACAGTGATAAATGCACAAAATGTATTTCATGGTTTGAGAATTTACGCTTAATAGGATCACAGCATTTCTCAACATTATCATGCATAATTATAGCTTGCAAGGTAGAAGTCTTTAATACAGTAATTTACTGTATAATACTTGATAATAGATATGATAATGATAATAGTAAAAATCTTTAGCTGTAAAGATATAGGAACATCAGTGTGTATGTTATAGGAGTGAGGATTTATGGTAAAAATAATACAAGCTATAAATTATTCAGTTTGTCATTTAACTGAGGCTGTTGCTGTAGGCTGCTTGGTATTGTAACAGAGAATATGCACTTTAAAATGCAACRTGGGTTAGTTATATTCTATTGATTTAGTTTTKGKTTWGTTTCTAGAATRTATTCATTTTKGKTTAKTTTATTACTCTTTTTTTGTTACTTGGCAGTGCTGGGTGGGATAGGATACACTTTTTATGCAGTATCAATTTTTTGCAGTAATAATAACTGTTATTGTAAGAGAATTCTTTTCAACCACAATGAGAATTTTAAGACTGACATCAGTGTTCTGATTGGTCACCAGCAGACGCATCATCAACCTGAGCCCTGTGATGGTGATCCCAGAGGAGCAGCCAGCCCAGCCAGCTCTACCTGTCCAGCCTGAGGGCATGCGTGTG
The DNA here is from genome assembly GCA_036877545.1 of Yasuhikotakia modesta. Lineage (NCBI taxonomy): Eukaryota > Metazoa > Chordata > Actinopteri > Cypriniformes > Botiidae > Yasuhikotakia > Yasuhikotakia modesta. The sequence goes on from JBAJNP010008845.1 coordinate 2,992, forward strand.
GTCTGCGGCCACTGCGGAAACACATTCCTTGTATGGGCTTATCTGTACATTAACATTTCATTTTTGGCTTATAATGTTTTTTCAGGTTGTATGCCTTTAAAATATTGTGTGTCAGTATATCAAAGTGTGATGTACGCATTTACATGAACACATACAACAGCAGATTTGTTTTGTTCGTGTAATGCTCCTGCTGTGTAGGGCAGCGATGAGGAGCCGGCTCAGTCTGCCTCAGCCCTGGTTATTGGTGATGATTCCTCTGTCTCCAAGGTCCTAATGCACCTCTATCACCTGTTTGGGTGGACTGAACCAAATGACAAACTAATTAGAAATAATCACAGTGTTTGCAAGGCAGCAATGATTGGTCCTTGTACTTACATAAATTACATACTGGATTGTGATTGGTCTTTTTCAGGAAAGGACACTGGGACAGATATGGAAATTTGGACTTCTCAGCCTATTATTTTTCTTAAAACAACACAGTTGTTTTGCCTTGCAAGCTCTGACATTTCATAAAGGAAATGTAGTTTATTAACATTATGCAGTTAAGATGAAAATGACCCAATGTGACTTACTGAGACAATTTCCAAGAACTGTAAACTTACTGTAAATTTAAATCCACAAGTGTTCTCCAAAAGATTTTGATAATTGTGTGGGATAATTTCTAATTTAATAATTAAGTAAAATAAAATAGCCAATTACACTAATATTTGAATATCATGCAGTGAAATCAACCCCTGAAATCAACTTTTTGTCAAATGAAGATTTAGGCAAATCTCTTTGCTTTCATAAGAAACTTCCTTCTTAACTTCCTGTGTTTTCTGTCTGCAGTGGATGGAGCTGCGATTTAATACATTGGCCAAATGCCCACATTGCAAAAAAATGTAAGTTGCCATATTCATATATATTGACATATGTAGTTTATTTGTATGCGTTTTGGAAACACTTCAATGCAAGTTATTTACAATTAATTAAATCTGTACCTTTTATCAATACTTGCATCCCCTGGGATTCTAACCTGTGATCTTGGCATTGCTAGCACTATTGTTTTTCAGTCATGCTACAAAATTCTTCTGTTTTCTACATTGAAAAAGCTAGTGTTGGCTGCGCTATATTCATCTCTCATATAAAATCTCAACTTGAGCTTGTGTGGCCCTGCTTTACTGATGTCATGCCTGTCATTAATCTAAACTTGTGACGCGCATTACAACCCAAGGGTCAGGCTCAAGTTTGGGCTGAGCAATTTGTAGAAGTATAAATAAATAAATGTGACTAGTTGTGGTGCCAGTTAGTGAGGGAAGGGGTAACTTGATGCCAGTGCCTCATCATCTGAGAGACAGAATGATAACACTGACTTTGACTGTGAGGTATAACAAAGACAGTACATACAAATGGTGACTAAAGGCCGTAATCTCACTTAACTGAAGTAAATCACACATTTCATCACCCTGAATGTGGAGCATTTAAAGAGGCAGCGAAGGATATAATAGCAGGAGAAAGAGATTTGTTGTGATTTTAGATGAACATTTTAAAATCCCATCACATGAGAGGCATGTGAGGGGGTCAGTGTAAGGCTTTGAGGGACTTGCACAGGGAAAGGAGAACACCATGTGACTCAGCTACGCAGTCCTGTTTTGACTACATGTATTTGATAGAAGTTCTGTTTTCTCACTAAAGGACGCAGCAGCTTTACCTCAGTCTAGCTTGTGAGTGCACTGACTTGTGTAATACTGAGGAATTTTGTTACTTAAACTGACTAATTTAACCCATAATGACTCATAAAATGTTTATTTCATTGGTGTTATACTCATTCTTACAACAAGGTTGTTTGGCTTTTTAATGAAAAACAGACGCAGCCCTGTGGAGCAGTAAACCCATCACTAAAACACATGCTGTAGGTTGTTTTGGCACAGAGACACTAAAAGCATCACGTGTCATCTTTGTCCTCAGATCTTCTGTAGGAAGTGCCCTGCCCAGACGGCGCTGCTGTGCCTACATAACAGTAGGAATGATCTGTATTTTCATCGGTATAGGTTTAACAGTGAGTATTCATTTAGCTGCACTAAATTATAGCATTTAAAAACAAATATGCACAATGTTACACATACAGTGAGGTCCAAAAACATGAGAATCTAGAATTTAACTTAGAAATATTTTTCAAAAATACTTAATATTCTGCACTATTTTTAGGTCAATAATAACTAGAAGAAAATGTGTGACATTAACCATGTGAACTCCAAAATACGTTTTGAATTTATTAGATTTTTGTTATTAAAGTTTTTCAATATGACTTTTGTTTACAAGTGTCATCCTCAAAATAAAGTATTTTTTACTAAACTAGGATTTCACTATATGTCATATGAAAAGAGATTAAAAGTATTTGTTTAAACATTTGCTATTTTTTCTCTCAGGTGGGCACTCAGGACTTTGCCAGGCGCTACCACGCAACGTACGTGTCCTGGGCCTTCGCGTATCTCCTGGGTCTCATCTGTCTGGTACGGGCCTGTTACTGGGGAGTTATTAAAGTTAGCTATCCGGAAAACACCTTTGCATAGAACATCATCCATCCCTTAAAGAGTCCTTCAATATTTGATTTATCCTGATTTTACCAGGTTAACAGTCGAATGCTTCTGTTACAAAAGCCAGATTTTGAAAATCCCAGATGTTTATGATACCCGCCATGATTGGATTTCACTAAATGATTGAACCTTATCAAGATGACTTGCGATATTAAAGTCAAATCTGTGATTCTAAAGTTAGCTTAAATTGTTAAATTATGCGAATTATCCTTCTTATTCCTGGTATGCCTCCTGGATTTGTCATGGAGTTTTGTCATGGTAGGTGATGTCGTACATATTTTAAGCACTGCATTTTGTTACCAAGTTGACCAAAACAGTTGATCTTTTATGAACAATTTACCCATTGCACTACGATTTATGCAATTATTCAGTTTTGTTGCTGCTAGTTACTACTGTATTGAAAAGAGAGATTTTAAGATACCCTGCCAGCACCTAATGTACGGTGGCCATGTGTGTCATTTACAATGTTCAGAGATACATAACTCCTTATATAACCCTGTGCCAATATTTTTTGTTTATGTGTCCGTCATGGGAGGGGCTTGTGATGAAATTTAACAGTATTTTAAAATCCATTTCGGCTGCTCAAACCCACTGTGAGCAATAATCATTTTTTGTGGCTTTAAAAAGACAAACAAATTAGCATGTACATGGACGGTGTACCTCTTAGTTTAACTCATTGATCAGTAATAATGGGAAATTTTATGTGCATGATTTTAATTTAATTCTTTCGTACTGAGAAACAGTGTCTTATGTTACTGAATGGGCACAGTGGAAGTGATACACCATGTGTCTCAAGCTTCTTCCTTCATGTAGAATGTAAACGCCCTGTTGCTACCTGCCTACTTCCACAACATGGTGAAAACCTGCAAGTATTTCTGTAGCTGTTACATACAGTGACTCTGTATTTTGTCAAAACAAATGGAGATAACTGTACTATCCAAACTCATCCTGAATGTGACTCGGCACACAGTCTTTTTCAAACAATCGTTTCTCAATAAAACATCAAAAACTCCCTGATGTTTGATTGTGTCATGCTAAAAGTCTGTTGGACTTGGGAATTTTTGTCTCCATTGTCACACAGACAGTTGTGAATTAAAGATGGAGGAACGTAATACGTCATGATAATGCAGGTAGATGACGTAATTCAGTGAAAGCCCAGGAGCAAAATCTCTATCAAAGGCTGTTTTTAAAGTGAACTCACGTTTTGCATTGTATACGTGAGATGTGTTCAGATTTTAAAGAACTCGATCTGATCATGAATAAAGTTGTCGTTTACGTTTATGAAAACGTGACCCATATACATCCACATGATGGCAGTGTTGATCCTTCAGGAACAAAAGCCTCTGCGAGTCATTTGCCTTTGGGAAACAGTCACACAATCCGTCTCAAGACCAAAGCAAAATAGTTTTTATGACACACAGTCCATAATGTTGGAAGCTTTAGACCACTTAAAAAATACTGCATGCCAAAATTAATACACAGCTATTATTTTTGTAATTTAATAAATTCAGAGTTGACAAACTACATAAAATACAATAACATATATATAATATAACAGTATATTTTCCATACAAATGGTCATGTCAGGAATTCTGTTATTATCAGGAATGATGACATCACAAGAATCGCTACATAAGGAGACACAGTCTCAGTGCAGGACACTGTACTGTCCAGTCACAGGTTGAAACATAGCGTATGAAGCTCTGATGAAACATCTATATGGAGTTGGAGTGCTATCATCAGAAGACAGACTTCATTGCTTTATTCAGTGTTGTCTACAGTTTACACTACTCATACAGAGCTAATAATGTAACAACATGGAAAGTGCTAGTCACCCTGACTATACGGCTCATTTGAACACAAATGGTCAGTTCCTGTTGACAGAGGGAAGTGTCAGTTTTGACTTGTTTGGTCCAATTCTAGTTGTTGTTGAGAACCCACCATGATGCTATAGAAGAGTAGAAACTGTTAAACACTGTAAACACTCAGAATAGAGACTAGTTGACAACTAGCCCGATGGTTTTGTATTTAGCTTTAAAATACTAAAACAGAATTGGGTTGAGTAAAGTCATTACATTTTATTGCATTTTTTAAGTATTTAAAGAGTATAAAGTTCACCTGGAACCAGCATAGTTGTCATAATCTCTGGGGTCTCCAAAAAATCCACATTTCCTCTCTGGAAGGTTTTGCTGTAATTGGTTTGGAGATGACTAGAGACAAACAAACACATTTCATGCACTCTCAGTCAGTCAAACTACAGTCTGAATATTGTTCATTGTTTACAGTTGATATCAAAAGTAAGCAGGACTATGAGAGCAGAATCAGTCACTTACTTCTTCCACATGTTGCTCTGCTCCCAGAACTCATACAGTATGAAGCGTGGTTCATTAGCAAGCCTCTGAACTGCCACACTGCCAAAGAAGTGGAGGATTATCATTAATTAGAATAAATTCCTTTACTGTTTAAAATGATTGACAAAATGTACATAAAATGTTTAAATAAATGTTATAATGTATCTCCTGTCATTTAAACCCATACACTTTTAATTGTCATATTTTTGGATTGTTTTATCCATTTACTAATAGAATAAGTTTTCATTTTATGTTAAAAATGACAATATTATACAAATCCTATAGACAATTTTCTTGTCATAAATGGTTGTCAGGATGTGAGTCATGTGAGTCAGTTATCTCATCGTCTGAGTCAGTTACCTCATCACCTGATCAGTTACCTCATCACCTGATCAGTTACCTCATCGTCTGAGTCAGTTACCTCATCGTCTGAGTCAGTTACCTCATCGTCTGAGTCAGTTATCTCATCGTCTGAGTCAGTTACCTCATCGTCTGAGTCAGTTACCTCATCGTCTGAGTCAGTTACCTCATCATCTGAGTCAGTTACCTCATCATCTGAGTCAGTTACCTCATCGTCTGAGTCAGTTATCTCATCATCTGAGTCAGTTACCTCATCATCTGAGTCAGTTATCTCATCATCTGAGTCAGTTACCTCATCATCTGAGTCAGATCTTTTTATCCATGTAATTTCTATTACTGCTAATTTGCCAATTAGTTAAAAGCTTATGATTAACCCAAAGAAAAGTATGTCCAGTTCTTTAAAGATGTGATGAACACTAGATGAGAAATCTAGTGTTACCTAGTGTAACATGATGACTGGCTTTTTGTTAAGTCTCTGGTTAAAGTCAGACCTGGACTGAGAGCTTACAAACACATGGTTACATTTAAACATGCTGTAATTCATTCTTCTATGAGCTCTCCACACTGTAAGCCATGTCAACAACTGGATTAATTATCTTATGTTAGTTGCAGGCTTGAATGGGTTTAATTGGATGTGTTGGTAAATGTGGGTATCGTTGTTTTTCAAATGATCTATCATGCAGAAAACAGTTAAGCAGTTTTTAAACTCCTGGTGTGCAGAAAAAAACTCCATCTGACAGTGAACTGGAACAACTGAATGAATTCAAAGATATGAGTGAGAATACAAATAGCTTCATTTAGAAAATTATTTAGATAATTTACTCATTTATATAAATGAGTCTCTGTTCTTAAACATAAAGGTTCCTAAAAGGTTCTTAACCTTTCATAAGGTTAAGAAGGTTATGTAAGGTTAAGTTTCTTAACTTTTCATAACCTTTCGTGAACCTTTCATAACCTTTCACAAATGCTTAACTGCTTAAGCCTTTATAATAATGCCTTTATTTCTTTTAAGAGTTTATTTCATCTGTGTCTGTAATACTTAATGTAACAACACTTTGAAGTTGCACTCAGATGTTCTGCCCCAGTTTTAGCACAGATATGCAGGGCTGGTGTAACTCACTGGAGGCAGCCGGTCTGGGTGCTGGCGCAGTCGAGGTACTGCCTGAGAGCCAGACGAAACTCCTCCACCTCCTCCTCCAGCACTGAGAGCTGCCGCTGTACCATCAGAACATGCTGAAAGGAAGGTCAGAGGAACGAGGGGCTGATCAGAGAACAGCAGCCACAAATGAACCACATACAAGCTTCAGAAACATGGGTTGGTTATAAAGGCGTGCGAAACCACGGGGATCAGTTTTCTTACACGCCAAGCAAGTGGATAGTACCATAGACCTGATTAAACATCTGATCTGATGTCTGTGATTAAAGGTTCCAGTTAAATGGAAGCATAACAAGGTGGGTTGCAGGGTTACATGTCTGAGTGGAGTAATGAGAAAGTTTTTCATAACAAAGATAACACACAATCTTTATTAAAAACAACATCTGGCTGAGAATACTAGAACATTTAAGAACAATTATGAAAAGTTTTTCATAGGTAGAAAAAAAACATGGCTTGCGGATGATGTTATTCTGTACGAACTGTATATTTCTACAATACAGTACAGTACAGTACAAGACACAAGCCAACGTCAAAAAATGAGTCTGGGAGAAATTTGGTTGATGGAGCTGAACAGCCACGTCATTCATTAACAAAAACATGAGATGGAGCCGATGATGTTTTGACATAGACTTGTGTGATAAACTCCTCTGGGCTCATGCGTCAGGTAGAGCCATGGAGCAGCATGTCATAATGGTTGTTTTTCATATAACAGGGACGCTCAAAGGGTGATGACAGGTGAATGGGGACTGAAAGGAACAGGAAGTGAGAGTTCTCAGCCGGTGGGACATAATGACCTCTTCCCAGGCACTGCACTGGTGCCGCTTCTCATCCTTCAGTAATGACCTCAGTCTATATTTTGAGTGCTTTTACTCTGCGGCTTACAAATACATACAGTCATGTAAAGATTTTTGTAATATTAAACTTATATTGTAACCAAACCCATGCTATATGACTCTATTTTGAGATATTTTGTACAATGTGACTCGAATGGACCATAAAAGTATTATTAAAGCGTTCCATATGAGAATAATAACAATTTTGGTTTGTTCCACACAAAGCTATTGTATGGCTTTAGAGAACACAAAATAGAGTTTCTGGTACTTTTATGATATTTTTATGTGCTTGAAGCTTGAAAGCTTCCCTTCTTATTGCACATTGCACAACAATTTTAATGATTAGAGGATTTTTATTTTGGGGGGTGACCTGTTGTGTTTATTTGTTTGACTGAACAGAGGGATGCTATTAGTGAGCCATTAGAAATGCTAAAATTGTTATTTCATGCATACAGATTATGCAAGAGTGAATGTCACGGTCTGTTTACAAAATTAACAAATTGATAAGAGAGAACGATTCGACTTCAGCCATGAAATAGAGTTTTAAAGACCATGGACAGATGAATGACTATTTATTTTGTATTTTTGTTTTTCTTTGTGTATTAGAATAAGCAGTGTACAATAATGTTCTCAAAGCCTTCAGGGAAGGCAGTCAGGATTGGAAAATAAGACATTTTTTAAAAGATTATTTGTGCACTGGGTGTGGGCATTCTTTGTGCAAAATACTGACAAGCGTTTTTTATATGTGTGTATATTTTTTTACTAAAAAAGTTGGTAAAGTTTTCAACCAGCAATGATCACGCCTCGGACGGACCTCATAAGCTACAATATTGCCTCTACTATGTATACACCCATTAATGCAATACAGAACAGGCGCCACATGCTAGCTTGACATTTTCCCTCATAAAACAACTCAGCAGTCACTTCTGTGAGGAGACTTGTATGAAATAGTGTGAAAAGAAAAACATTATGAAAAGGGCTTTACTCACACAGCTACCGGATGTTTGGAGAAAACAAAGGATATAGGTTGTTATTAAGGCACAATAAATGGAATGGGAGTGTTATTTAAAGAATGACGCCAGTGCAAATGTGCAGACCCCTCATTTGCCTGTAATTTCATGCTTTAACATGCTTCAGTATAATGTGGTGTTGTGTCTCTGTGGGCAGCCGCACACTGCTGTTGCTCCACAGGGGCCCAGATGCTGCTCTTATCGCTCTTTAACAAACGCTGAATCACAGACACACCAACTTCCTATTTAAAGTCTGTCAACAGCATTTTAACTCTGAGAGAAAAACACTCTGAAACGACTTTGCAAAAGACTGCAGATGAGAGAGGAGAGTGAGGTGTACATGAATGAAATGAATAACATGTTCTCGATCCTCACTGTTTCCTAGACGACAAGCACCTGTGTTCACTGTGTGAGTGATTCTCATGCTATACGTTGATAGACAGAGAGACCATAAATGACTTACTGATTTGGTGGTGCTTTCCAACACCTCTTCTTCCACAGGCTCAAGGCGCAGCTCCTGAGCAGAGAACAAGAGCACACAAATGCAGCATTTTATTATGAGTGTTTTTTATGGTGTTTTTCTACTGTATGACAGTAGAACCTTCATGCAGGCAGGCAGTACAACAAATACAACACTGAGGTATGAATACTTAACATTCTAAATTATATATAATTGATTTTTGCACTATGATCATGATTTTGTGATGATTGAATGATTTAATTATTTTTTGCATTACAACAATGGTGCAAAGTTTTTATACAAAAAATTTACATTTTATACATTTTCTACCTCCTTTCTTGTGATTTTAAGGTAAAGGGGACCAGTTCATTTTCTTATGACCAAGTGATTTTCTTGTTATATATAGTATAGTTTCTGATTTCTGTTTAACATGCGGAAACAAGTTAACTATTTGTAAATAGTCTTCACTTTTAATAAACAGGAAAGCAACTGTGTGAGAAAAGGTGGTAAATCAATTAAAAACAATAATTAACTGTATTTTAGAAACTGAAAAAGATTGAGAGGTAAAGATGTTTAGACAGTTGCCTTTTTCTCAAGACGGTCAATCAGTTTCTGCAGTCTGTTGATTTGAATCATCCATTGGTTGTCTTCCTCAAACAAACCTGCAGAAACACACAATTAACACCCAAATGCTATTTTAACCACTGCTGCCCACTTCTGTGTGACACTTGCTGTGTTTTACTGTCATTAAATGTATAGATCAAATGGACTATATTGGATTGTTGCAGCATGACCACATTTTCATGGCCAATGCATAATTGACTTACAATGACTATTATTTAAAACAAACTTAAAGGCAAATACCAGATCAATACAAGCAAACAGCTTGTTTACATAATATACTTTATTAGTAGACATAAATAACATTTCCATGAGTTCTAAACTAGTCAGTGGTTCTCAATCTTTGACTTCAAACAGCTATATTTAACAATTCCACAGCTTGCTATAACTACTAAAATATATTATTTTTCCAATGTCTTTGCTTATTTTAATGCTCGTTTTTTTATAGTTGTAAGTTATTCTGAGGACCCCTTGAATTTGTTGAAGCCCCTTTGAGCAGGCTCTGTTTTGAAAAACACTAAGCTAGACAATATCCGTCACATTTCCTTTATAAACGTCTTCCATGACCTTCCATTGCATGCTGTTGTGCAGCCCTACAGCAGTTATCACCTGAATTGACAAGATTCAGAAGAGGGTTGTTAGGAGACAAGCTGCTATTTCTTTGAAGTCTTCGATTAGATCTTCTTCCTGACCACTGGATGGACAGGACCTCAGGCTTCACAGGCATCTGTCTGCGATGGACATACACACACACAGCAACAGCTCAGAAAAATTATTTATTCATTCATCTCACTAGCTTCAAATTATTCTGCTCTCGGCACAAAAGGTCAAAAATAGCCTTCAAAATCACAAACAGCTGACCAACACACTTCCTTAGGGAATTTAACACCCATCAGAAATGATAATATGTAAAATAGCCACAGGTGAATCAATGTTATGTTAATGTCATTGTTTATACACAAGATATATGTAAAGACTTATACCATTAAAAATACATTTTACATGCAGTTCCTAAGTGATTGTAATGTTTTTTTTAAAGCTAGGCTTTAAAGGCTGTTTAATGGGCTTTTAGTTTTTAAGTGGGCTGTTTATGGCAAATAACATGTTAAAATGTAACACTCTGGGGTTTGTCAATATTTCTAACCCTAAGTATAGGCAGTAATAATAGGTAATTGGTTTTGCAAGAATCACTAGTGATTTAGTGTCACAGGAAAATCTCACATCTCACAACTTACATCGTCACACTAAAAGCACTAAAGACTTTGTAACTGCAGAAAAAGATAAAATGCATGTGCTAATATTATTACACTGCATCTCATTGAATTGCATTAGAGGAACAAATAGAGTTTTCACATGCTAATGATGCTTCAACACTTTCAGCCATCAGCAAAATGCAGTTTTTAAACATCACGACTGATGCCGCTTTTATTGCATAAGATCTTACTGCCCTGTGCTACCATTTAAAGAGCACAAAACATTTAATACGCTACCTTGCTTATTAAATTCTTCCAGAGCAGGAAAGGTAATTTTTAACATGGACCTTTTATTCATCAAGGAACATTGTTAAATATTCATGTGCCTTTGACCATAAAAAGTGATTAGTGACTTTTGTAACTGAATTACAGGTTTACAAATCGGTTGCAAGAGTGAAAAATTCCTAAAGAAAATTGTTATCTATCATTCATCTATTCCTAAGAAGTGGAGGAATGCTGTGTCTATTTTAACCGGTAGACAATGACATAAACAGAGGCAGGCAGGTGTCACAATTATTGCTTGGTTGGTTTCTCATTATCCCAAAAGACACTGTTGCATAATGCAGGTCCTAAGGAAAGCAAACCTTCCGTGGCTAAAAACTGCATCGGAACACCGGGATCAGCAGCACATGATTTAGCCGGACCGCTGGGACACACAGATTATTAAAACTCAGCTAAATCTCCTGGTCAACCAGGAAGACTAGCACTAACTAGCAATAATAGGCTTGGAGGAGTATGGAAAATCATGCTGGACTGAGCTATTAGACATCTGCTCTTATATAAGGTATATGAGTAATACAGAGAAATAGAGTTATATCAACAGCAGTGTTGTTTCCTAATAGCTGCTAATGGTGTTGCACACACAGAAGAAAGCAGTGCTGTTTAATCCCTCAGCGCGATGCTGCTCCTCAGAGACTTGATGCTTCAGACAGAATAAAGAATGGATCACACTGTTTCAATCTGCTTTGGCCACCAGTCACTTTCAGTACATCCAACACAGTGGGAATCAATTCCTATAGACTGGCCCTGAGTAACTATAAAGCTCATCCTATAGAACCAAACCTTTAAAGCATTAGGAACAACAACCTGAATGCATTTTATATATAACACTCATGTTACAATGCACCACACTGTAAACAGCCTGGTGACTAAAGGTTACATGCACAAAACTGTGATGATACTTAGGTTTGCAATTTTGAATTTCATTGCCTTATAATAAAAATATGAAGCAGACTGTTAACTGACTAATTTTGTGTTCTGTCAACATTCCTCCAATCAAGCTGAAGGTCAGAGTGAAAACACAACGAAGATATTTGAGTTCACCCATGAGATTGTAAGTGAGGGTGTGGAGGTCTGTGATTGGCTGTCTGATAATGGCTTGTGGGAACTGAGAGATGTATTTACCATTTAATAAATCATTCAGGTAATTTTGTTAAATATACCATTTAAATGTAAGTTCACACCTACAATCAAAGTTGAGTTTAAATTCTAGTTTAACTTTAAATTCAAATTTTACTTTAAATTCAAATTCGAGTTCAAACTCAAGTTCAAATTCTGAACTACCAAATTTCATAATACAGATATAATAAATAATGATGCAACCAGCTAAATCACAGCCAGACTCTTCACATTTAAAAACAGACGGGATCTCGCAAATCACATCCTTTGTGATTCTTTAAATCTCAAGGTGATCTGAGCAGTTCTACAGCTGCTGTACATTGAGATAAAGGCTGTGAGATGCTGCGACACACACATGCATGCGGACTCATGCACACAGTTCTGTGCATCATGCAATCATCCAGGTGCTGGAACAAAACAGCTCATTTTCCATTCTAAATGTTGCTCTGGAGGAACTGCCCCCCATGGTAGGCTATATAGTCCCCCTACCTCCACATGTAAATGCAGTGAGGCAGAGATGCTGGTTCTAAAAATGAGCTGCTAATCAACTGCAGTGAACGTGTGCACACACAGACTGGGTTTATTCCTAACCTGACCTTCATTCTATTTTGGCACAATAACAAAAGCCTGTTTGGCACCTGCTCTATTAATGCAATTAATGCGGCTGAGGCTCGAGAGACACCAGTCAGCCGGTTGGATCTCTGTTGATTGGTTGATCTCTGAGTCACTCACAGGTATTGTAGGTCCGTTTAAAAATGAAAGCTTTCCATAAATGCATCTCATGTATGTTGCTGATAATTGTTTTACTGTATTTACCTTAATTTAGAGAAATATTTCTAATTGTAGGGGGAGGGAAATAATATTAAACAAGTATAATAAATAAAAATTGTCTTCTTCATCTTTGCAATGCAATTAAACATCCTATCTGACCAATTACATTCAAATTCAATCTCTTAAATAAAACAGGCCAATAAGACAACTCTTAAGTTCTGTATTTTACCTCATATGTTTATATATATGGGGAATATAACAGCTGTGTGTTATGCAAATGTAAATACGCCACTTACCTCTCCTGTCGGGTCTGTTCAGCTGTGGTCTCCATGGCACATTCCAGAGAGCTCTGGAGAGACTGCAGCTGACTGCTGGTCTCCTTCAGCAGGAAACGTGTCACAAACTGCTCCAGATGTGTGGCCTCCTGATACTCCTGCACATAAATGCATATCATGGTTTCTGCATACAGTGGAAGCAAAAAATAACATTGAGGTACGTTAAAAACATGGAACTCTGGTTTGAATTCAATACACTTAAATCTTGGCATTAGGGTTTGGCATCAGTGTCATTTATATTCAGTGGCACACCTATGGAAACCACTGTCTTTAGTTATATAGTTAACCTTAATTTCAGCACTTAAGGAGATCCAATCAGATCATTTGACTGCAGGCTTCAGTAATCTATAATATACTGTAGTATAGACTTCATTCAAACAATTTATAAATAATGCTTTATAGAGGAATCTGGTGCATTATATATAACTATGTAGTTTTAAAGCAAACACTCAACATTTTCCTCTGCATCTGTTTCCGCTATAGTTCAATTCACACTTGTCTCAAAGCATCATGGGTCTGTTATTTTCGGGTTGTATGTTGTTTGTTCAGTGCTAGGAATCAACAACCGCCTGTATAATTAAGTCATATGCCAAAGCAACTGTGTTCTGTGATGAACAAAAGCTGTTATTAAATCTAAGACATCCCTCAGCTAACAGGACAAATACTAATTCTGAGCATCCAGTAATGAAACAGGTGCTATGCCTCAGCACATTATAAACATCTTCAGGATGTTGATAAGATACATCTGCATCACAGACACATCCTCCAACACAGAGCATGATTACACAGGACTGACCTTTGCAACAAACCATAACCAAAAATTGGTGCCATTTCATTGCATTAATGTTAAGAAATTGATTGCTCCTGATAATTGTACGACTACTTCTACTTGTCAACCCATATGTGTTCAATGACAAGCTAAAGGTCAGGGCTAATGTGTGAAGCCCACAACAGATTACATAATGTACTATGACGTAAACAAATGTTAAGAAGTGCATCACCATCTTTAAAAACATTAATCATTATGTCATGATCTGCAAACTACAGGCAAGTGATATTGGCTGGTTGACTCCAGCCTACACAATGTAATGTTCAGATGATGTTCTCCTGAGGGCAGAGACCATACGCATCACAGCAGCTGGTTTGCCCACCCACTCATGTAATACACACAACACTGGTTAACAGGAACTGTGAGGATCACACACAAACAACCCCCTCATGATTTATTTAACTCAGTCCTTTGTAAACGTTTTTTAAATGTCACTGTTTAGTAGTCCTGAAAATGTTATTAGCCCTTGTTATCTTAATAACTTTTAATAACTTTCTAACAATTAAACTAAATAGCTTTCTGAATTCAATATAGATATGGCTTTTTTTAAACATTAAGGATATAGCTAAATTGTTCATGACTCTATGTATTTTCTTATATTTACTTTTCAGCACCATAAACTGAACCATTTAAATAATAAACTATCTTTAAGTTTTCAAACATTGCATCTTGCTTCTTAATAAGAATTGTGTTTTCCTTTTCAAAGGTCTGTTAACTGCATAATGAAGGAAACTTTTGCACATTCTACAACACACAAGACTGCTAGTAAACTTCCAGTAACACATGAATTGGGTTTCAGCCTCGTCTGCCTTGTTAATTAAGAGCGTAATGAAATGACACAGCACTGCCCTTCATAAAGGCGACTGCGTTTCTGAGGCAATAAGTGGCGAGTCCGCTGGGCCTGGAATCAGGGGTTTGCTAATTTGTTATCAGTGTAAAACGGCTGCCAGGCTCTGTTAAATAGCTCTGTGGGTGCTGAAGCACGCAGCGTGTGCCCCTCTGATGGTCAGTGTGGACCGGGCTGATTACAGTGCTGCGAGAACAGAACACCAGTGCTAGTGTATACTTCACTATACTTCACCATACTACGTGCATGAGACCAGCCAATCACAGAACAATAATGCTGTGAATAGGAATAGATCTCTCTTGGGGGGAGGGGGGTTAATATTAGAGTTTCAGTATATCAGAGCAAGTCAACCGATGGCCCACGGGCCAAATCCAGCCTGCCAGTCACCTTTATCCAGCGTTTCATAACACTCAGCAGTGCATCTGTAACATCAGATTGAGATCAGACTCTCAGCCAGAACTCGAACACTCAGCAGTGATTATAAGAACTGTGCATATTCATTGAAAAAGCATTTCAGAAGACACCCAAAATGCAAAATAAGAAAGAATTTCTACTCAAAATAAAGTTATAAGTGTAGGGAATAATAGCATTATATTTTGTTTAAATTTATATTATCTGCATCTATTTGCTTCCATTGCAAAGAGGCAAGAATAAACACTTTATCTTTATCTTTAAGGACTTTATCTTACTGAAGTGTATTGACTCTTTCAGTGTGTTAGGTGTGGGCATCATGGCTGTGTGTGGTCTGAGTGTGAGCTAGATCCATTTTCATCCACCCTAAGATTTCCCACAATGCCTAAGCAGCTTTATTATGATTCACTGAAAATAACACATCTAACATTCACATTTGGGCTGAGGAACATGTTATTAAGTGAAGACACTTACAACCTAAAGCAAAGGGTCTGGAATACAAATGTTACAAAAAGGTCACATCTACCATATATTCAAACTTCAAATCACAAAGGCCTTAATCAGCTAACAATAGCTTCAGTCTTAAATTAGTGAGGCAAGAGAAGACTATAGTGTTGGTTAACTATGCTTGGAGTCAATGCCCATGTTTAGTACTGTACTTGAAGAGAAAGTTAAGTAGGGAACTGACCTTCTTGGTTTTGTCCATGGCTTTCAGTATTGAGATGTTCAGGTCTTCTAAGGCAGCAAGAACATTTTCGTATTCTCCAAGGTGTTGAGAGAAGTATTCTAAAAGAAAAGAGAAGATAGAGAAGACAAATTTCTACACTGCTCTAACCCTCTGGAGAACCTCATGGCACCGATTCAAAATCCCTAAATATATCCCAGTGTGATTTTACTCTGTTTCACTTGGTTACTCAAGTGCCTCAAAATCTTTCAACTTGACAACACAGTTCATCCACTACGGTTCCAACTGTCATTTTGGAAAAAGTACCTAGAGGTTCAATAAGAGGTTCCACTAAGATTCTGATCTTAGGGAACTGATTCTTCCTTTTCTGCAGTGCAACCTAAAATTTTCTGGTTATTTTTTCATTAAAAAGCATTAACTTACCACAGAGTTCATCCGTGTCCACATTGCTGCAAGCAAACCATAGTCAGACATGTTA